>VWZF01000477.1:1012300-1062183 GCA_013396755.1 Sclerurus mexicanus | reverse complement strand
CGAGCCCCTCGCTAGCCCAGGAGACCCGCAAGAGCCGGGAGTGCGGGGCTGCTCCTGCCCCAGCTCCCCGGCGGGAAGAGCCGCGCACGCATGGCTCTCTCATTGTATAACTGTGGTACTGCAAGCTGGGGCTGAAACTGTGGCATCGTTATAAGAACAGTTTGCAGTTAATTGGTTTGGCAGATGAACTCCTGCTCAATCCTCTTGCCCGCTTCTGTTGCTTAAGTGCCAGCGCCCCCTCCCACCCTTTTTCCCCTTTCCCCCCGCTTTCCTTTGAAGCGTCGCATAACTCTGTATTGCCAGCAGGATGGAAAGTGCTGATTCAGCAGCCAGGAGCCCCACTCCATCTGAAGTGGTGGTCTGCCTGAAATGTTCCCATTTGTTGAAATGGGAACATGTGTTGCTGGTATGTCAAAGCAGCATTGATCAGGTTTTCTAAAACAGACCCGAGGAATGTGGTTTGCTTTTCCCTTCACTGAAACAGAATGAATTTGGGTTTGGAGAAAGCAATAGGGAGCGGCATAGGAGGGATGTGGGTATTTACCACCTCAAGTTACAATTCTAAAGGACAGTTGAAATTATTTTGCCACATAAAGGTAACAAGGATGCATTAACACTCCAATTTCATCTATTCCTGCATTTAGAGACTAGTAGTTGTGCTTAAAGCTCTAGAAAAGGTATGGAGGAGGGCAACAAGGCTAATCCTAGGATTAAAAGGAGTGAGTTATGAGGACAGGTTAAAAAAAAACATCACAAATGCATGGAGATTAGAAAACCTTCATGGAAAAAGGAAATATACTTGAAACTTTAAATGGGAGCTCTGGCTACACTGCATGATCATTTTAGGGCTGAGGCAGGGTGCAGAAGGTAAGCAGGATGCACTTCCCATGCTGTGTTAGTCTTCCTTCAGGGTTTAACCTCTCAGTGCAGCATAAGAAGGAGAGCTGTTTCAGAGCTGTAGTCCTCTGGCTATCTTTGTACAGGTGTACTTTAGTATCAAGGCTGCTTGTTTGGTTTTTTTTTTCCTCCAAAACCAAACTTTAAAATCCAGCACAATGTAGAGCAAACAGCAAAGCCTGGAGAGTACTGTTTGGTAGCCTTACTGTGAACAGTAAACTGACAGAGCAGCAGACCCTGACGCTTGCCTCCAGTGATCATTTTACCATGTTATAGTCTGATTTATTTTCTTCACTTGGACTTTATTTGTTCTTAAAGTAGGTCTTGTTTACCCTGACTACATATTAAAGATCTTGTGGTACTTCCATGGTTTTCCTTGGTTTTGTTAATCAAACTATCCCCTCCCTTAGCGCTGTGTGAGTTGGCTTTCATGCTCAGATACAGCCACACCTGGATTTCAGTAGCATATTCTCTGTTTTTTATTAGGTAGTCCAAAACACTGCCTAAATGCAAAATGGATCTCTGCATTTCAGTTCTTCTGAGTTGTATACTGTGCACTCTGTGAATAAAACAAATATTTGCAGCCTTCTGTCTTGTGAGCACTTAAATGATTCCAGCAAGAATTCTCCCAAAGGCTTTTTAGAAGTCTTTGGTCCAGTTCTTATCTGTGCTTGTGGTGTAAATGGGCAAAAAAGTATCTGGATCTTTCTGGCGAAGGTATCCTTCCAAGGCAGGGAGTTCCCGGCTGGCAGAGGAGAGGCATAGCTGGGTCATGCGCTGCTTCTGCCAGCAGAACAGGAGTGTTGCGCTGGGAATTTGTTTTCTGACAGCCCTGAACGAGCAGATGTCCCTCTAGACTGTGAGGCACCGTCCGATTCCCTGGGCTTGCGTAGCAGTGGCAGCAGGCAAGCTGAGGGGCTCTTGGGTAGTGTCACACTGGCTGGGACCATGCTGTTGCTCCTCTCCTCCCTTTTGTCATGTGTCTCTACATGTGGCTATAGAGGTGATAGTGCTAAATGAGGTCAGATTTCGAGATAAAACTTTTGCTTAGAACAGCTGAGCTCTGTCTCAGGAACTGTGTACGTGTGTGTGTAAAATGCATTCAGATGCTTCTTCAGATCAGTGAAATCTGGGGTAGGGGGAATAGATGAAGGGAGTATCTTTTTATGTCCAGTGGTATGTGTTTTTAGGATGCCCTTGAATATTTGCTTGAGTAGAAATTTCACTGGTTGCAGCAAACACTGTGGTTCAAAACCTGTACTGTTTTCTGCTGGCATTTTTACTCTAAACTTCTGAGTGAACTTTATTAATGGAGTCAAGGGAAAAGCACTTCTTCACTTTAAGTCAACATTTCTGTCCAAACTAAGACTAAGGTAGCCTGCTTTTCTTGGATTTATCTCAGCTATGAGGGTATTGATGCCAGTCCACAGTGCAGCATTTTTTATGTGTGCCCACCTGGCCCAGTGTTTTCACAAACAAGGAAGATAACTCTTGAGACCTCTGCCTCTGTCAGGCTTGCATGCAGCTTGCCAACTGGCTTGGCTACAGTGTGATTGCATAAACCTCCTGTAGGAAAGCAGGCTAAGAAGTTAGGATTGTTTTTCTTGGAAACTGAAGCTGCTCCTAGCCATGTCCAAAATATACCAGTTGAGACTCTTACCAGGGAAATCGAGGAACGGCAATCTTCAACCAAAAAGTTGAAGCCCCCACACCCTTTTTAGGAATTGCAAGGGATGAGGTTCCCAAGGAGTTGTTTTGTTAACACTGAACTTTATTTACAGGTTTGTTAACCTTGCACTGCCTACTGGTCAGGAGAGCACTTTGCAGTCTAAACTTGGATGTAGCAAAGTAGTCTTGTTTCCCATCTTTTTTTCTCCCAAACCAGTGGTTGTTGTGAAACATGATATTATGAAGTAAACAGATGTCATCTTCCTGACTTCTCTTTATACGTGTTGAGCTGTGCACTTCTGAACTAGTCCTGTGCCAGGTCTTTTCTGTTCTCATGCCATCTGTTGAATTGGATGATCTTTTTGGACAGCAGTTCTTCTAGCTCAATATGGCTCCTCTGTTGCATTGCGGATGCGGAGAATACTATCCTAGGAAGCCAGATTCCATGATGAGTGCAGCATTAAAGGAAACTGTTGATCAGTATGAGGCATCCTATCTACAGACAGAGTGTTAATCTCTTCAGTGATGAAACGACCAGAATAGCCTGACTTCATAAGATTTCATTGGATATATTCAACAGTCCCTCTGCTTATATGCTTTATTCCTGTGGATACTGTCTCTTCAGCAGGTACCTGGTATGAGAGAGACAGATGGGCACTACATTTTTCATACGCGTACATTCATCTGAAAGTGGTGGCTTTTGTGGTTTCTAGCAGCTTTGGACTTAAAATGTGCATAGGAGCACTGAATACCCAAGGATTCATGAAATGAGTCACTATCAGTGCCAAGTTATCCTGAAACTCTTGAAAGAGATCCTCACATTCACAGTAATGTGCACCCATTGTCTGAAAATTTACCTTTACCTTAACTCTTTGCTTTCCTAGGGTCTTTCATAAGTTGCAGATGGATTAGTTCATGCAGAGCAGATGGACATGATTGTCAGGACTGAAGGCGTTGCAAGTTCATGCCCTACTTTAGAGTAGTACCCGTGTGAACAGTTCTGTCTTTTCGGGTCTCTGTAACAGAAGAGAGCAGAGATTTCTGTTTAATGGTGAAGAGTCACTCATGAACTATGAGGTTTTGAGCAGTGGGTGAGTCACTTTCCGTTAGAAAGTGGCGGCAGCTATATGGCTGCTTGGGTCTTTACAGGAAAACAACCTTTGTAGGCAAGGACCAGAGACTCGGGTGTGGATTGAACAAAAATATAGTCTGGATGAATAATGTGGGTTCTTCAAAGCCCAACACTGATGCTCATTTACAAGTCAAGAGAGCTTTTAATGAAACCTGCTAATTGAATCCCAATTAGTTAACCCATGGGGAATGCAGATTGCCACTCCTGAATGGCTATAGCAAAAGCTGTTTGTCATGAAGATCAGTTGTTTTAAAGTGAATGATCTCTTTAGCAGAGTAGGAGACCTTCTCCTGTAGCATGTAACTACTATTATAAAATAGCGTGAGGGACCTTTTTCTTGCTGAGTTTTTTTCAGAAACCTTTGGTAAGTCATTGTATCCCTGGGTATCAAATAACTTTGAAGAGTAAAACAGAGGAAAATGTGTAGTTCTCGGATGTGCGATATGAAGTAAAACTACAGATTTTATCAAATTTGTAGATTGCTAGACTACATCTTGCATAATCTAGGCACATGGCATGAAAGTCTACCTTATTGATGCTGAGGGGAGGTGAAATGTCTCTTTTGGAGCTCTTTGCAGCTTTCAAGACTGCTGTCTTTGGAATTATGCTGGTTTGGGTATGATGGGATAAGGCTTGTTTGCTAGAATAATTTGACCTCTTCTTTGAGAAAGGATCATCAGTGAGAAATTCCCCCTTTACTGCATGAAAATGGGACACTGTTTATTCTTCCCTGAAGTGAGAACTGGGGAGAGGGTGAGGGGAATTGCAAGTCTTAATTATACTGTGTGGTATGTTTCTGAAAAGAGCTTTGGTATTATGGTGGTAGTCACGATCCTTGAATACAGAGGTGATGAGTGCCCTAGAACTTACTGGGAACACCATGACCATCTCTGCATTCTCTACTTGTAGGCAGAAGCCATAGAATATCTGAGAAACACAGTGTGCTATTTCTGTTGTATTCTTTTGTTGGACTCCAGGGGAAGACTGCACGAGGTTTTCCCATTATCTTACCCTCCTGCTGTTGAGCTGTCATCCTTAGGCCAATAGCAACAAGTTGAGCAGCAATGTTGATCTTAATGTTTCGTTAATGATTACAGTATTGACCATTGGGTAGTTCTGTTGCTCTAGCCATAATAGTCAAACAATGTATTTCTTGGTGAGTCTGTTTCAACTTTTTTGGAAGCCAAACCCAAGGAACATGGGGAAATTCCAAAAAAGACAGTTTTGCATAGACAGGGCATGATGAATGGGGTGATTGTAAACACATGTTTGGTTAAACCACTAGCAAACCAGCCTCTGATTCTTCCCAGCCTCCATCAATGCCAGCTTCTACTAGCTCACAACAGGACAAAAATAGGAAATTACTTTCCTGGCAGGCAAACCATGAAGGAAATGCCATACCATCCTGTTGGAATAAACCTATAGCCCAGTGGGAAGGAGCTCTCCTGCTGAGCAGCAGTGGGGATTTCTACATTTGTTCACACAGGAGACTTCAGAGTGTGGTCTTTGCGCTCCCTTCACACTTACTGCTGCAGAATTTGTGTCAACAGAGAAATCGAGAAACTGAGTGGCTGCCTTCAAGCTGAGCCTGTGGTTGCTGAATGCTGCAGATAAGCAAGGGTGGATAATACTCCATGAGAGCAGTATCATTCTTCCATTATGCATCCCTAGTGAGAAAATCAATAATCAGGGAGAATCTCTTAAGTCTATAGACTATTTTCATGATGGATATTAGCACTTGATGTACACTTAGAAACTTCTTTCAGTGCCCAGGATCTAAATTCTACCTTTCTGATGGCTCAGTCGAGTGGCTGCAGCTCTGTCCTAACTCATGTTTTTGGTTTGTAAAACATACTAAGTTTTCAGAAATTATTTTTTTTCCTTTGATTAACTTTATTTCTAGGTTATCTTCAGGTGCTAATTTAAGTTTTGAAACAATGAGGAAGGGAATCCATAAAATGTCACCCAATTCTGTCACTGCAGATGTTCCTCTTAATGAATGAGCTGTGATTCTGTAATTCTGATTTGACACTTAAACATATTTTTGGTCAGGAAGTTTCAGCTGGACTCTGTGTCTATGCATGATTCATTTGTAAAGTGCTTTAGATGTCAAAACAAACTGGCAGCAAGGAGTTGAATCATCTTCCAGAGAAAAAACTGCTGGAAAAATTTTCCCAGATAATTGATTTTAATGGAGAATGATAGCACAAGATAGTTGTATATTAGAAAGGATTAGAGCAGAAGTTTTCAAGGCTGAAATAAAAATGGGAAGTGATTTTTTTTTCTTTTTTTCTCCCCCCTTTCTTTCCTTCTTTTCCATGTTGTTCATCTCTGCCAAACTACTAGGTATGGATTCAGATAGGAGAATGTTTTCTCTCCTTAAATGGGAATTGAGAGAGGGGGTGGGAAGGACTGGGGGAAGGTAAAATCTGTAGGTTGGTCTTGCTTAGTGTACTGTTAAAGCTCTGAGCATCCTTGGAAAGGAATGAAGAGCTTTTATTATATCAAAGCGCAAGTGTGGAATTAAACTTCAAGTAGCTGGAAAAGCTAAAAATTCAGAAGGCTTTGGCACAAGACAAAAATATTGCAAGCTTTCGTAAAAGGCCTGCTTTCCCTTCTGGCTCAAATGTATTGAAGTCCATTTAGGAGAATGTTAAGGGAGAAATATGTATTGCAAGGCCATTGATTCTTCCTGAATTAATGTCTTGTGGGTGATCATTCTTCATTCTAATAGCTGCTTGTGCTGACATCACCCGAGATGTCAGGGGATTATGTCAGAATTCAAGCCTTGATATTGTGCAGAACAATGGCTCAAGTGCGGTCAGATGCTTTCCTGGCGGTCAGGTTGCTTTTGTTTTTCCTGTCCAACTCTAACTATGATGTTCCAGTTACTGTACATGGTCACAGCTAGACATGTAGTAAACAATTTCCAAGAGAAGAATGTGCAGCATAATTGTGAGAACAAAGAACTACTTGACTCTAAATCTTACGCTAGAGGCAGATTTGCTGTCAGCATTTATACTCTAGATGCAGAATGCATGCATTTTTAACACTTTATGAAAAAGCTCACTAGCTATAACATTGTCATCTTTTATTTTATTATGAAATATTTAATTCCAGGAATTCTGAAGTCCAGAAAGTTGAGGCCAGAAGTGGTTTTGGTGATAGGTTTTTTTCCTGGTCGGTTTGCTGGTTTGTTGTTGGGTTTTTTTGTTTGTTTTGTTGGTATTTTTAATTCTCCTTGGCTGTTGGGCACCTAGCTTTAGTTTTTAAATCATGATTGTAAAGAAGGCCCTTGTGGTTTTACCTGTCAGGCAGCTAAACACCACACAGTTGTTCACTTGCCTGCCTCCACCCCCACCAGTGGGATGGGGAAGAGAATTGGAACAAAGGTAGAACCCATGGGTTGAGATAAAGACAGTGTAATAGAACAGAAAAGGAAGGTAAAATAATAACTAAAAAAGAGTATACAAACAAGTGAAGAACAATGTAGTCACTCACCACCTGCTGATTGATGCCCAGCCAGTCGCCAAGCAGCGGGCCACCACCCCCCAGCAAATGTCCCGTTTTTTTGTTAAGCACGACACCATATAGTATGGAATATCCCTTTGGCCAGTTTTGGTCAGCTGTTCTGGCTGTGACCCCTCCCAGCCACTTGTCCATCCCCAGCCTTCTCACTAGTGGGGTGAGAAACTGAAGAGCCCTTGATGTGGTGTCAGCATTACTCAGACACAACCAATATGCCAGTGTGTTAGCAACGTTATTCTCATCCTAAATCCAAAACACAGCAGTGTACCAGCTACTAGAAAGAAAATTAACTCTATCCCAGCTGAGACCAGGATAGCCCTGTGAGGAGAAGGCAATCAAAATAGCCCACTATAATCCTCTAGAAATGATCAGAATAGAATGTCACAGGTTATACCTGATTTTCGTGAACTGATGCTTTTGATAGTCTTTACTGGTAGGCTATTATAACATTACACATAGTCGCCATATTTAACATTTGAAAGGTTTTAGAAGAGGCATTGGGTTTATTTTCTAAAAGTCTTCAGAAGAGTTGAGCAAGGAGGCTATGAGATGAGCTCTAGAAGCGGAGGGCAAGTGCTATTTGGTTTACTGGCAGTAACTGCTGTGTAGTCAGACTTGTTTCGCATTTGGCATGCATTATTTGTTCTAGAGCTGGTGCCAAAAAAGGTCAGGAAAAGTCTCTGTGGAGTTCCTTGCTAGCAAAGGTGGACTACACTTTTAACACGTGGAAAGTCAGAGGAGCATTGCAAAGGCTGTTTCAGCTGATGCTGTGCACAACAGGATGAGTTTACGTGTGTAATAGCACTTGCAGCATCTGGTTGTTGTTGAATAACTTCTCTCCCCACTTATAGTACTGATACAACCTTCAGTAGGAGAATGGCATTGGAAGATGTCCTGCTAGTCTTAGCTCACTGCTAAGAGGTGCGGTGCTCTTACAGGGAAAGGAATAAAAGAATTGGAAAGAGAAGAATAGGTCCCATCTCTTTTCAGTGGTAGCAAACTACTGGGCCACCTTGGCTGGGGAAGCCTACTAATTTTTCTGGCAATCCAACAAAGGTTATTTTTTTCTGAATTCCAACAAATCTTACGGAGCTACACAAGCAGTCAAACTAAAGACTCAGGCCTGGCTTTGCAGAGGGTCTCCAGAGCCTGCCTGTATTTGCAAAGTTTACCTATTGAAGAGACTTTTCTACAATGTATGGGGTTAACGCTGTCTGATCTGTATGTTGCCTTGAACTGTGTATCTAAGAGATGTTGTCTTTATTCTTGTCTTTTTAATTTTACCTTTTTTTTACCTTTTTTTCTTTTTCTTTTTTCTTTTTTTTTTTTTTTTAAATAAAATGGACCTGTGTTTCTGGGTTGCTTTCTTAAAATGAATATGAAATGTGTTAGTGCTAGGTGGGGCTTTTTATTGAGCAACTCAGCCATAATAAAAATGTCACTATTGCTCTTGTACATTTAAAGAAAATAAAAATAGCACCTTCACAGTTTCAGAAGATTATGTAAGGTATGTTTAGCTGTATCTTATATGATCGTCATAAAACAGAGCAACTGAGGAACTAGCTGGTAATAAATCTATCATTATTCATATTATGACAAATATCAAGTGTAATAGCTGTTCAAACACCAGAAATTGGGTTGACTTGCTCTGAAACGTAGTGGTAAAACATACTTGTTTCAGACCAGTTACCAGCTGAAATTTTTTTTTTTCTGGAATGTCTCATATGTTTCCAGTCTCAGGATCTCAGAGCCAGCTCCAAACTGGCTAAGCTGTTCTGTTCTGACCAGGAGGGGTTTCTGTAACTGAAATCAGATAAAAGCATTAGAGGTGACTGTTCTTGTGTCTGCTAGGAAATGGTCTTGGTAGGGCAGATTTTGCCCGTGACCTCCTGTGACTCTTGAGGAGCTGCCTTAGAGCTGCAAATTTCTCAGTCTTGCTAGTATGCTTTAGCCTGAAAAATCTCCAATCAACCCTGCAGATTGAAAACCAAAATAAGTTCATCAGTAATTTCAGTTATTTTTCTTGTCTCTGATAAATGTGGAATAATTTGGGGGCAAGGTGACATGTAATCGATTTTCTTCATTTTACCAGAGTTTGAGAAGGCCTAGGATTGCTTCTTGCGTTCTGGATTGCACAGCAAGGACTGGGCTTTCTCTTTGGAAACATTTCTGAATAGCTGTTTCCATAATTTCAGCATAAAAATGGTTGAGTTAATTGAGTAGCTAAGTCGTTCTGGCAGGGTACCAACTCTGTTATACATGGATTCCTGGATGGATGGAGGAAAAGATCTTTTCTCAGCCTTCATTAGCGGGACATCATCTGCAAACAATTTCTGTCTTTTGCAAGGTCGTTTGGAGGGTGACAGAATGTGTATTAAATGTTCTCCCCATACTGTGTTTTACTTTGAGCACTCTAAAGCAGCTGCTGAATGAAGTTTGGGTTTTATAACAAATGCTACTCATAATGTTTCATTTGCTTTGCATAGCTATGTTAGGTTTTGGGGCTGCTGAGGTGAAGGAAGTAGTGAATGAGAAAGTGTGCCCATAAAATGACTTGTAATATGGCTGCATACAAATACCAAGTTTCTTTCTCTTCTCGGGATATCTGGCCAACTTGTATGCCAGCCTTCAGCCGTGTCATATCTGTACTGACTTCAGCAGAGATTCAGAGAAGATTCGTCCAGCCAGAGAAGCATTCATGGGAGGAGTGTTTTTTTTAAAGCTAATTGTTTTATTTTTTTTTTAAGTGTGTTGGGTCTGAAGGTTTCTTCCTGTGCACAACTGCGGCTTGTCTAAAGTCAATGTTTGACAACAGATCAAGCTGTGTGGTCAGAATTTTTGCCTAAACCTATGTTAGAACTATAAATTGTTGGATTGTGTGGGCAATGATGCTTTCATCTGGTAGCTGGTCTTAGACACCTCTTCCTGCCAGTATCCTCTAATTTTGCAGTTTTAACTCTGTGAAACCAAGCTAGAAAGTGTGTGCTTTGTGTGAGGAGCTTGTGAACTCTGAAATCCTGGCTTACTGTATTGAAAGCCCATAGGTTCTCAAAGTGTCTTTTTATGCTCCCCCTCTGCCCTACCTGCCCTAGCAGCCAGGGCTGCCCTACCTGCTGTTCCCAGCAGCCCTGTGGCCATGCTTTCTTCCCTCCTGAACACCCAAATACCCCATTTCTCTCTTGAGAATGGATGAGGTCTATGTGAAAAAGTTTGATAAAATACTTTATGGATATTGCAGGTTTGCTCATGAGGAATTCTTGCTGAGCATTGATGTAGTTTAGCAGTATGCTAAAAGGTTGGTAAAGGCTTTGTAACTGATCCATACATAAAGCTGACTGTTTAGGTGCTGTGGGAAGAGAAGGGGAAAAGATGAAAGGAAGAATGTGTTGCTTCTCATGGTCAGGGTGGCAAATGTCCTTCTGCAGGTCGGGATTAGGGGCATCATCAGCATGGCTTCAATTTAAATTAATTAGTGTACTGATTATATTATACTGTACAGCCCCTTTATGGTGCCTGAGAGTATTGTATCTCCTCTGCAGTTTGATGCATGCTGCATCCACCACTCGTTCAGCACTTCTTGGGTTTTCCTTGAACTTTAGAATGAAGCCTTTCAGCGATGTGGTGTATGAAGGGCTGGTTCATGTTGGAGTGTGCAATAGGAGACATAGTCCCAAGTTGGGCTAAGGGGCTGCTGGGTGGTAGTGTGAAAGGTGCAGGGCTGTGGCTATATGTGGAGCTGAGGGGCTTGGAGGAGAGAGCTTCAGGTTAAGTCTTCTGGGATCCTTTAAAAGTACTGCTGTAAATAGGGTTACTCATGATATCTGACACCTTAGCCATATCAAATGAGGCCCCTAGAAAACCAATGGACTGAAAGGATTATATTAAAAGTGACTTTCACCTGAGATGCTGTCTCTGAAACTCATTAGCAGTTTAAAATTAACCAAATATTCTAGGTAGCTTAAATGCATCTTAATGACTTTGTGCCACTTTTATTTTACAACCTTGTTGCTTTAAGTGCAGTATGGATTGCAAATGTGTTATTTTATCATTGAAGATGATTTTGTAGCATGACAGTAATCTTCCTAATGATTTGTCTGGTCAATAAGTAACAGGAGTTGTATAAACCAAAGCAGAGCAGACTAAAGTAGCTGTATCCTAAAACTGACCTAATCTATAAAGCTTTGAATTACCGTGTCATCTTCCACCAGGGAACACTGCAAAGCCTCCTGCCCTTTTGCATCATGTAAGAAAGAATCTAACCATCCTGTTATTTGGGAGGCAAAACTGAATACAGACTGAAGATCTAAAATTTAACAAAGAAAGTAAATGAATGCCAACTGAAAATGTTTGGATTTTTTTTTTCAATTGAGATACCTACTGTAAAAAAAATATTAGGAACCATTCCAATCTAGTTTTGGGAATTTGATTGACAGTTTCTAAGTGACCTCCCTGCTCATATGTGTGTTTTTTATCAGTGGGAGGGGAGAGGGGAAGCTGCTTTAAAGGAGAGAAGTTTAGGAGACGTGGTGAGAACTGAGAAGGCACAAAGAAGGGCAATATTGATACAGCTCAACTTTTTCATCAACTACATTAATCTCTTTGGGGTTTTTTCCCCCCCTCCCAGTTCACCCACTTGTCAGCAGTGTGTGAGGAGAAGGAAGCAAATTGATTTCCATAGTCAAGTATGTCTTTCTAGTGTGATGCAGAGAAAAGGCAAAGTTGGCTGCACCCCTACTCTCTTCAGGTGAAGAGAATGTGATGGGTGGGGAAATGTCTTAGTTCATGGCTAAATCATGGTTCTGAAAATTAATACTGATATTATTATCTTTTTGGACTAATGCTAAAATGTTCTGGAGCTGCTGTCAGGCATATGTATGAGAAAAGCCTGCAGTTTTTGGTGGCTGTGTTTTGCCTGTATGATGCTTGTATTAGTCTGTGTTTGCTTCCATGTCCCAGCTGGTGAAAGTTAAATTCTCAGAGATGACGATGGCCTCTCCAAAGATGAAGGAGGGTTAGGAACAAGAAAAAAATGGGGAGAGAATGAGTATTTATACCACAATGCATAGTAAACATACCACTTGTGATACAGGTAGCTAATTCACATTTAAAACTTTGCCTGACTTCAGTTCTGCTCTAGACCACATGTGTCACTTTTGTTTATGTGCCGTGTTCTGTGGTCTGGTGGCAGTTTGGACAGCCAAGGATTCCAGGGATAACCACATGGTGAGGCACCTGAGCAAAAATGCTTCTGAATGCAAACAGTGGTACAGCAGAACTGCATGAAACAGCAGTGCCTGCTCACCTTTCTTGATTTCACATGCCTAGTTGATTTTATTATTTAAAACTGTTTTATTTTCCTTTATTTTATGTCCCAGCCCTGTCACTCTAGGAGTGACCGGCACTTTGCCTTTATGGACTGTCAGTCTCATTCTCCAAAATCCCAGTATCTACAGTTGTAAAGATGCAAAGAGGGTCATTCCTGCTAGGGAGGGATGGGCACTGGTACTAATCCTGTAAATCCACAGCAGGTCCCTCCTATGCACAAAAATCTGATCTTAACTCTTATGTCCTCCTTTGCTGTGATATTTACATATAATTCCTACTTTATAAAAACAAGAAGGAGTTATATCTAGTCAGATTTAAGAAAAACTGCATGAACAAGCCTTATAAATATTTATCTCTGCACGGGTATCTTACTCAGGGATACTCAAGAAAAGATGACTAATGACTGTCTTTTTGACACTGCACAATAGAAAGCAAATGCAATTTCAAAGCCTCCCTTAAGCCTCTGTGGCATGTTTAAATATCTTCCACTTGGATGGCTAAAGGCTAAAATAAGTCTTGTACCCAGGAGTATTGGATTTGGGAGATTTGTGAAATGCCTGTCCCCAGCTACTTCCATTGATGCAAATAGTGGAGGCCAAACTGTCAGGACAGGGACTGGAGAGAGAAAATTGGCTGAATAAGATTATAGCACTTGCAGTTATTTCTAATCAGAGTTCATTTCTTGTAGATACTCCCAGAGTTTTTGCATAGTGAGAACAAATGCAAGCGCAGTTTAGAATACACTGGTGGGTATAGTTCAATGTTCATAGTCCATGAGCTAAAAAAAAATTGAAGGGATTGAGATTCTTTTGGGTAGCGCCCCCCCCCCCCGGCCCCTGCTCCCAAACTTCCAGAGATGCTGAGATGCTTGCTACTGAGTAAGTGTTAATGCCAAGCTGCATGCAGAATGATAGGTTTGCACTTTACAGTACTGACTCCAGTTAATTGTGCTAGAGTAGCCATGCATAGATTATCATCTTCCACGGTCTTCTGGAAGAAGAAATGTCTTTATTCCTTGTACCTTTCAAAAACCTGACAGGCAGTGAAACCATAAGATTTTATCTACAGCTCACTGATTGTGGCTAAGCATTAAAAAATACTCAAGACATTATAGTCAGAGAGGTGTTTCTGATATTTTTTCTCCAGACTGAGACTGGAGAGCAACATTTCTAGGGTTGAGGTTGTTGGTCACATGCCTCTCTGTTGTCAAGTTCCAGTTTGTTTGTAGTGTTAGGACATGGCTGGATTCTTGTATCAACAGAGGCAAGTAGATGGATTAGACTTTTTAAAAAGGTATTTTAACATCTAAGGTTTTCAGTTTTTTGTTTGAGGTTTTTTCAAGATATTTTGGCACTGAGGATTACAGTTGGTATGCAGCTTGTTGTTATTCTCATTTTGAGTACTGTTCTTTTAAGAGAGGAGACAATGTATGTGTTAAGCTTGTTTTTCTTGTAGTGCGGTCCTAGATCTGGAGAGAAGACTTACACACGTCAACTAGTCAATAAAAAGCTGGAGTATAGTTGTGGTTTTGATGGTAGCTTGATGGCAGTGATTGGGGGAAAATCTGCCTACTACCCAGATAGTCTTGTCTGTTGACTCACTACTTTTTTTCCCCCCTTTTAGCAATTTTGACTTGCTGCTTATCTTTTCTCTGTGCCTTTGCTCCACACCCTCCCTGCCACTCCACCCAGTAATGCTTTCCTAAATCTTTGCTTTTTAAACCTTTCTGTTTCTTCTTCTGATAGCTGTGCGCATGGAGAACAGATTATTCTTTCTTTGCAACAGGCTTTCATAGATTTGGAAGATTTCATCATGACCCTTACTTTTGCTTCTTTTGGCTGAACTCCAGTTAATTCTGTTTTTTCTTTTTTCCTCCCAGATGTCATGTTTTTCTAATTCTGTGATGTTCCTATTGCTTTTGCTTGGACTCTTTCCAGTTGATCTTTTCTGAAATTTGCTGAAGACTGGGTACAGCTTTGTGCTGGAAGCTTTATCAGCCTCAAGTAGAACAGAACTGTTGCTTCATGATTCTCACATATGTTCCTCTGTACATTCTTGTATGGTATTTGCCTCTTTCTCAACAAAGAATCTTCCAGTTTCTAAAACTTGCCTTTGAATTAAGTCTTCCAGCAAGCTGCCAGCTTTAAGTTAGCAGCTTCCCCAAGTTTAATGAATGTCATTTTGTCCTTCATTATCTAGATCATTAATGTTAGAATAGTGTGGGACCAGGGCAGATCTCTGCAGAGGTTATTCAGTATGTCAGGCTATTTTGTATTTCAATTTTTCTTGACTTTCCAAGCAGATGTAAGTCAGTGGAGTTATCCAGGAACTTTTAGTTCTGCCATAAGATGACTGTTTGCATTGACAACAGTATGACAAAGTTTTCTTAACTTTTTGTGTCAGTGCGGTTTGAATCTTTTGGTGTGGTTTGCTAATGTCAAGATGCAGTGTCTACTGCTTCTGTGTTCCTAAAATACATTATTCTGACATAGTAGGATATTGGGTTGGTTTGACCTGGCTTGTCTATGAACAACCAGATTGTGTTGAATTCAGTCTTTTATTTTCTTCCTGGTGCTAGCAGGTGTGTTTAATGGCAATCCATGTGCAAATGAAGCAACAAGTATCATTCTTCAGGTTTTTCTTTACACTCCTTTCCTCTCCCACTTCTTTAGGATATCATTGTTTGTCATTCTCCAGCCTCTGCTACCTTGTCAATCCACTACGAACTTTCAAAAATAACTGCTAATGATTTGAAGCTTTAAGAAAAATCTGAACTATTCAATTAATGACTGAATTTCATGAAAACCAGCTAATTTGAGAGAAATTTGCATAATCTATTTTTTTTCCTCTTCTCTGTCCTATCATCACTAATAATAGTTAAGGAGTTTTTTTGTTTTGGTCTTGTTACCTGTAGCTTTCTTCAGAAAGTGATGAGTGGACTGACCTTTCCCTTAATCATTATTTTATTGCTGTGAAATTACAGAATGAGTTTTTGATGTCTCGTTTCACTTTCACTTATATCAGCATTGCAATAATTGTCTGCAGGCTATTGCACTTTTAGTGGAGTGCAGATGAATGGACTTCGCTTGACCTCTTTAGCTAGCGAGACAGAAGAACTAACTGTTGCTTGCTTTTTGTCATGTATGAGCAACACCAAAATGTAAACATTTGGGGTCTGAGGATTAACTGGAAGCCAATTAAAAACTGGAGATGAGGGAGAACAGTCAGTGACAGAAAGCTCTCTTCAAATACAAAGCAAGTTCTTTCACAGAGAATCAACGCACTGAAATGGTTAATGGGCAAATGCCCAAAGGCTGAATTTTCACCTCAACTGTTTTTGTAGGACTTGGGTTTGGGAGCATCATTTAGTTGGTGCCCCTGATCAGCGCAGCTATAATTCAGAAACCATGAAACATTTTAGATAAGTTGCTTCTGCTGCTATCTGAAATTATAATAATTGAAATTAGAAAGTACTGAAATAGTCTGACAAACTCAAGTTGACTAGATAATGATATGATAAACCTAGAGACTTAGTCCGGTGTCACCACCAGATCTAGAAGCATGTTGGAGAAGGGGATATTGATAGGGTAGTGAGAGTGAACAATGCTAATGCTGTTCACAAAATAAGAACCCTTCTGAAAAGGAACGTACAGTTTCAAGAACAGATGGTCTAGTGGTAATAGAGACTAACAAATTTTTGTTGGCTGGCAGCCGTCTTTCAGGTTAGGATCTTGTCTTTAAAGCTCTTTCATGGAGTTTACTTCCTTACTGCAAAGTATTTGGTAAAAGGACAGAGTAAATTCCTCCTGGGAACTTATTCTTCCTGGTCTAACAAAAACAAGATTACAATGGAAGCAAAAGGGAAGAGGCAGTCAGCTCACAGTGACAGGTACGCTTTCTTGGAGCAGCCTGTGGTTTTATTGGATTTTGTTCTGCCCCCTGCACTCCAGAATTAGCATGCTGCAGGACGGTTGTCACCCCTGTGATGGAAGGTGGGAAGACTGACTTGGAAACATGCACAAGTCTTGCTTTGATCATCTCATTTCTTCTGCAGAAGAAGCATATTGTTTGTGAGACAGAGCTTACATAATCCTCCTGTGTGTGTGTGCAAATATATTTAACACAGGCCTTTTGTTTCTTGACTAGTTAAAATCTAATCCATAATGTACGTGTGGAAGGGGGCAGAAGAGAAGTGAGTTAGAGTGCGTTTTGGATCTACCCTCTCCTCCAATGCCCCAGAACTTGTATGGACTCATAATAAGCAAAATGGAGGAGAAATAATCCCATTCTTATCTTTTTATCTCTGCTATTAAAACAGACTGTCTCTAATTGATCAGTGATATCCCAACCCTCCTGTCTTTCCTTGCTGGGCTGTTTCTCTTGTTGCACAGTAGCTGGTAGAGAGGCTTTAAATGCAGAATTAGCATGTAAGCCTGTGCCATTTTTGGCTGGCTGTTAATGTTTAAAGTCTTTAAAGTCACCCACTAAAGACAAGGCAGAAGAACAAACGTCGGCCTGGGTATGTGGCGTGTGTGTTCTTGTTTAATATCGGAATTTCTGGTATGGCCAGGGATGCATGCCAGGTTTGGCAGTACAGGGCACAGTTCAGATACTTAAGTACTGTACTAAAAATAACAGGACTATTTTAGACTGGGACCCAATTAGGGAGAAAATAACTTGTTGCTCTGCAATCAGTAATCTGAA
Organism: Sclerurus mexicanus; assembly: GCA_013396755.1. Classification (NCBI taxonomy): domain Eukaryota; kingdom Metazoa; phylum Chordata; class Aves; order Passeriformes; family Furnariidae; genus Sclerurus; species Sclerurus mexicanus. The sequence continues at coordinate 1,044,929 of VWZF01000477.1, read as the reverse complement.
GTAGCAGGAAGGCTGCAATGCACACGTAAACTCATCTGTTTTGCTTGCAGAGGTGCCAGTTTTGACACTGCTTTCTCCCTTTGTTCCTTAGATGCTTTTCCAGAGGCTAAAAAAATTACCAACTCAAAAAACCCTCCTCTTAAGGCAGACTTTGTGCTTTAGTTCAGATTTTGATATTGCAGTGTTTAATGGCATTACATCTCCTAATCCTCTAGTGTTGGCTTGGGAAATTCCTAGAAGGCAGGGAGCAGGAGGTGAGGAGCGGTGCTCTCCCTGACACAGTGAGTGAGCTTTGCCCTGCCCCACAGAAGGGCAGCGAGGGTGAATCTGGGCAGTCAAGGAGCAGAGTGCACAGTTTGAAGACTGTTGTTTTTCCCCTGTTTTGCCTACTGGGGATGGAAGAGAAAGGAGTATAGTTCCTGAAACTTGCTGCTGCTGCTTGCTTTTCTATGTCAAGAAGTACAGTGAAAATAACTTGCATGTTTAACCTCCTGAAATTACTTTACACTTCAGTAGATTCTCTCTGATGATTTTATTTTTGGTGATGCTGCTGGCTGCAACCTTCTATTAGATTGCTTGGATTACAGTGAAACAAGTTAGAGGAATTTCTTCATGCCCTGGGGTGATGGGGAAGGTGCAATCATTCTCCAACATCTGAATCCTCTGGTCTTGGAGGGCTGTCAAGTGATTGGCTGCATCTCATCCCAGTTTTATGCCACTGATCAGAGCGGGGTTGTTAATGAGGAAATGCTTTATGGAGCCTTATGCAAATGCTGCATTGGATAGACTTGTGCTGATGCTTGAGATGAAAGTGAAATGCACCTAAACCTTCTATTTTTGTAGATGTCTTTCTAGCTTGCTATTTTGAGAACATGAAAAAGCCAGAATCTTTTTGGTGTTGTGACTCTTGTGCTGTTTTGAAAGTAGCTTTTCATTTTTTCTTGAAATAAAAAGCTGATGAGAGGTGTTCAAGGCTTTGTTCAGCTGTGGTCTGTTAGCAGCTTTCGGTATGGCATTGGGCTTATGTTGTGATTTTGGGAGGACGTAATCGGGTTTCTTTGATCATGCAGGAAGCTTCATGTTCTTTAAAACCTTAGATTTTGATTTGCTCTTGTCCTGGCATGAAATGCCAAGAAAGAGTCTTCCTATATGCCTGTTATAAAAACAGTATCTTTTGTATTCAGTGCTAAAATGTATCATATCATGGAAGTAGTAAATTCTCATGGAAATATAGTGGGAGAGGCACCTTGGCGAAGCAGGTCATGTTTTATGTTGTAGAGAGCCAGCATTTAGTCATGTGCTTGCCAACTCATGGGCTACATGTATTTTACCTTCTTCATACTGCAGCAGCCTGCGGGACTTGCTGTTAAAAGTAAATGTTACATGGAGGATGCCTAGCAACTGTAGTTTTTAGGTCTGTGCCAAATTGTTAAAGGTGCAAATCTGTTAGATTGATGCAGTGTTTTCTGGAGGATGCAGTATGACACTGCTGAGGTGATGAGCTTCTGCACTTTGGTGACGTGGCTGTCCCTTCAGCTCTCCTTCACCATCCCCATTAGGGTAATGTATGGTGTCCACAGTTCACAGCCAAGAATATTAATTTGAAAAAAAGAAAAAAAAAGTTAATTTGAATTACAGTTTCATAGGTAGAAAGCCTGCAAGGAGTTTTTTATGTGCTTTTAGACCGTTCTGTTTTGTGGTAAGCGTGCTCCGCTTCTCTGGAGTGGGCACACACATTACTATAGTTGCTGTCCCTTAATAAGCTTTCTCCAGTGCTTACCCTAAATTATTATTATTATTATTTTAACACATAGATAAGTCCAGTCACCCCATGGAAAAGATTTTCATGTTTCCTGTCCATGTCAGATACTCTATCTGCCTTTTGAGATGAAATGGTTATTCACTCGGCACTTTGTTCATGTCCTTCATAACTGACTCGATGTTTTCACCCTTCTCTCTTCTTCTCTGTGCCAAATGATCCAGGACTGATCTTTTCTGCTTCAGGAATTCCTGTTCTCTGTACTCTTTTTAATTCTATTTTACCCTTTTGATGTCATAACAGCCCACAGTTTTCAAGAAGTGGGTGTGCCCTGGGTTTAATGACTTGTCATGATTCTGCTTTGCTTGTGGCAGTTCCTTGATTCTTAATACTGTATTAGTGTATTTCTTTGTGAGGTATTGTCTGCTTTTTCTTTTTCTCCCTCTTTCCTCTAAGATGATACTTCAAATAAGACTTCAGACTCCTGACACTTAATACTTCAGTGGTACACACAGCAGGGTTATTTTTCTTCTTGCACTTTGGCTTGAGTTTGTGGAAATTAGAGTTGCCCTTTTGGCTACCCATTTGCCTGTGATCATGAGATCATTCTGCTGTGCTTTGCATGAAGCTCCAACTCTGAACACATCATACTGCTGGCAAACTTCATGTCACCTCCCTGTTTGTCACATTTCAGAGAGCTTGTGTTGAAAAGGATGGCCACTGCAATCATTCTGGAGACTTCTTGTATGGAAAAAAAGCTCTGTTTTCCTACCTTTAATTCTTATCCTTCAGCTGGGTGTTAAGGGGGAACCACTCCTGCAAAGTACAGCAGCTCGGGTCCTTTTAATCCTAGGTAGGGATAATGTTCACATGTGTCTTGTTCATACAGTATCATAAACTTTAGGTAGGTGCGAGTCATAACTTCTGCAAAAATTATGCTGACTCTTCCTCATGCCTTCTTATTTATTATTCAAGGCTATGTTATCTAGTTTTAACCAGGTCTTTCAGAAAAAAAGTCACTTTTTATTTTTTCAGTTCCATGGATTTACCTTGAACTTATTTCAAAAAACTTATATAACTTACCCTCTTCCATGTTATGTTAGGTGTGACAGGGTATGTACAGTAATTAATAGCTTGGTAGTTTGATGTTCTCCTTTAGAAATCTTGACCGAATTCTTTCTGTTGTGCAACTTATTACAGTCTTTTACGGGTGCTTTTAAAATAATATGTCAACAGTTGTTTATTATGTATGGTGCCTGGTTGGTTTATTTATTTAGAATTTTTTTTAACGAACAAACACAGTATCTCTTAAGCAACTAAATCCAAAACAGTCCTTAACTTTTCTTTCTGTCAAGAAACCTAGAAGATGTTTGTAGCTAAGGTGAGTTTTGAGGTGGGGGGCAGGAAAGATTTGATTTCCTGTGTTTTGTAGTAGAACTGGTAGGAGATGTCATTCCGGTCTGTTCTTTGAAAAAAGTCTTGTGCCCCAAGTTCGGTCTGGGCATTTGTTTGAAGGTAACCATAAACATGAAATTGATCTTCACTATCCTGATTTCTGGGGCTCTTGCCTTAGGTTATAGAGTGTGGCTGGTACAGCACTAGTACATCCTGTGTTTCCTTTCTGAACTTCAGTGTCCTTCCTCTGCGTTGCCTGGTCTCAAGTTACTGGGACACCAAGTTAACACCTTTGAGTACACTTGGCAGAACAGAGTCAGAGGAATGTACTTCTTGGTTAGAAAAATTAAATCTCCAACTTGTGCAGCAAAAGAATAGATATAAAATTTCCACACCTGAGCAAGAAGTGTCAGGCAAGCCTCCCAGCAGCAAAGGAAAAGACCCGGGAAGCTCGCATGTATCCTTTGCAATATTTCTAGCACATAATTAAATGCTGTTTTCTTGTCCAGTCTGAGAACTTGTTTATGAAACCTAATACTGCCCTGTGAAACTCTATGCTTTGCTTCTTAATACTACAGCTTGAGTGATGCTCAATGAGGTGGACAGGGTGCTTTGTGTATCAGCTGTTTCAGGCGTCCTGAAGTCTAAATACAGCACTTCCTTAGCTGGCACTTGGAAGCTTCACCCTCTCCCGGGGAGGAGGAATGTCAGTGTCACAGCTCAACCCTGTAGCAGATGCATCCTTCAAAAAAATAAATAAAACAGCTGAGTCATTCATTCATTCTTTTTCTTCCATGCTGCTGGCCAACCCTAATACCCTTGTATTTCACACAGGAGGGAGAAGGCAGACAATACTGTCTTTTATTATTCATACCCTGCAGCTCACTATCTTCTTCACAAAATAAGGGTGGCGTCTGTCTGTCTCCACTTCATGGGAAAGATTAACAACAATTAAGGTCAGCAATTAAGGTTGTGAAAACCTTTGAATAACTGCAACATCTGTTCTTATACTAGAATAAATAAAATAAAGCTGGGGCTCTAATTGCCAACAGAGTACTTGCTCATATCTGTTTTGTAATCATGGGCTTGTGAAATTCGTATTGTTAACTGGTCCCTTGCTGACCAACATCACTGGCCAGCAGTTGGTACAAACTTGCATGGTTTAGCCAAGAGCCATGTGCCGAAAGTTAGGGTACAGGATGAGAAGTGGGAATCATGTGCAAAATGTGGGGCACTGAACCTTGCCCTGGCAGGGTGGTCAGGTGGCTCCTGTGATGGTTGTGGGATATCATCAGCCCCTCACCTTGGACATAGCAGTTGATCCCCTGAATTTCCCAGTCCATTTCACTGTCAAATAAAACTGTTTTTCCTATGCTGCTCTTGACTCTCACTGATTTTAGTCTTGCTAGAAGTAGTTATTTCCAGTGTTGCCCCAATGCCTACTTAGATCAGGGAAAAAATTTACAAATTAAAGAATGTCCAGAACTTCAGTTAAAGAGCATTCGTTCAGATAAAGCCATTTTGGTATAAAGCAATGTTCCCTGAATGTCCAGCGAATGGAACAGAACATTCCATTTGGAAGGTACCTACAATGATCACACAGTCAACAGTCTGACCAGTTCAGGGCTGACCAAAAGTGAAAGCTTGTTGTTAAGGGCATTGTCCAAGTGCCTCTTAAACACTGACAGGCTTGGGGTATTGACCAGTTCTCAAGGAATCCTGTTCCAGTATTTGACCACCCTCTTGATAAAGGAATCATTTCCTCATATCTAGTCTGAACCTTTCCTGACTCAGCTGTGAACCATATCCTGTCACTGGATATCAGCGAGATTTCCAGTAATGAATGACATATTTACTTAATTTTGTCTGACTATACAAGGTAATTTATTAACTTTTCTGCAGAGGAAATGCTCAGCAGTGCTGTACTTTCCATCCAGAGAATGAAAACTTCAGTGCTGCTCAAGGGCTGCTAGCTGGAGCCTAGTCCTTCTTGGCACATGTAGCCTCTACAGAGGAAACTGACTGCATTGTGACTGGGCACAAAACTGTGCTTTCCAGTTGTCTTTTTTGGTGTTTTTAAAAGTGGATCTCATGAGACATATAAATCTTTAAAAGCTTAACCTGCTAAACAATGTTCTCTCTTAAGACTTAAGGATCTGTCCTCAAAGTCTGGTAGAAAACCAGCTGTGTCTTTCTGTCCCTCAGACCATGGGAGAAATTCAGGTGTGTTGTTTCCTGGTGTGCTCAATATTTCTCCCTCCCCATATATTGGTAGTTGTTTTCTATTACAGTGCATTTCTTTAGCAGCAAGACATTTTCTGACCAGTGCTGCTACTTGCTGTCAAGGGAAAAAAGATATCCATGTTATTCCTGCCTCTTGTTTCACTGTTCTGCATAATCCCACTGAGACTGACTAGAGTGCTGCATTAGGCAATGTGTTGTATTTCTGTAGGAGCAGAGAATAAGGGTATGCCTGTAGCTTAGGAGGCAACATTAGGAAATTCTACAACTGGGAGCTTCTCTGGGAACAGTGGTTATCATCTCCTGCCATGGAGAGAACGGTTCTGTACAGAGCTGCCTTTTCAGATCTGGCTCTTGAGAGGCATCCAGCTTCAATGAACTTCTGCTTCTGTCTTGTGTTTTGTAGAGAAGGTTTTTGGTTTCGTATAATGAAGAGATTGTCATTTAGTTAAGTGAAACAGTCCTTATGAAAATTATGCTGCTTGTTTTAGGCTATTGACTTATATGAGTTTTTGTACTGGAAAGGATGCGTAGGCAAAGATGTTGCAGGAAACAAATCTGATAGTTTCCAAGCCATAGTGTAACTTATCTAAGACTGGTAACACCATAAAGAGGAGACAGTATCAGACACTGATGGAAAATTCTGTGGTACTGCTGTCCATTTGAAGGAGATGGGGAATATTACAAGATCTGTTGAGATCTGTAAGCATCAGAGCCTTAGGTGAAGGAAATATTCATCCTCTTCCAGTGACAGAAAGTAGCATGAAAGCCTGTGGGAGGTATTTATGTAAAGCAGGCAGTTGTGTGAAGCCATCTCTTCATGCAGAGCTGGGTTTTAATAAAATAGAACTGCTAATTAGTGAGGCTGAAATGAAAATTGAGACTTTTCTGATGCATCTGTCAAATTGATTGTATTAATGATGAGTGAATTTTTACAGATCAAAATACAAAGCTAAAAAACCATTCTGAATTGTTATTTCATCAGTTAATATCAGCAATTAAAAATTTCAAATTTCTGATATTGCAAGAGAGCTTATCTGTTTTTTTGATAAGTCTTTTGTTTTATTACACTTCAGTGTATTTTGGAAGAGCAAAGCATGAACAAAATCTGCCTCAAACAGCAAAGGAAGTTCAGGAAAGAACTGAGGTTGTTGTTGGTGTTGTTTCATTTTGTGTTTTTTTTTTTTTCTTTTGAGGTGGACTGAGTTCTGCCTTGTCAGCTGAGTTTTCTTTGCATTCTGTGCTGCTGCTGAAGAATCTTTTCATCTGTTTAGAGGGTTTACATGCACGTGTAAGTGTATGTGTATAATATATGCACATGTACACACATACTGAGTGAAATCAAACCCTGAAAGTTGCTGGGAGAAACTGTAGCTTTGAAAGGATTGACTTCTGCAGTACAGAGACCAAAAGGCTGGGGTTACTGCAGGGCTGGTCTGGCATAATTTTTGGTCTTGTCCAGAGGTGCCGACAGTTTGAAACTTAGGTGCTGTACAGTGGGGAGGAATTCCTCTGGCTGGTTTTGTGCCTCCAGATTGTGGATGGCTACATCTTAGCCAGTTTGCTAAATTCTGTTTGTAGTCAATGGAAGGAACCAGGTGCTCCAGTGGTGTGCTTCATTGAATTGTGTAGGTTGAGCTCATCTCATCCAAACCCCAGCTTTCTCTGACATCTAGATAGCTGTTGGGGAGAGAGATGGTCTGCACATAAAGAGAGCCTTTTCCTCTTCACTGACTGATGTGGCAGTGCAGGGGTGTACATTTCTCCTGTACACATACCACCACCTAGGGTATGTGACTTTCTTCATATAGTAGTGTTGTGGTCAACTCTGTATGTAGCCTGGATGCTGTCTTGCTTCTGTGGGCAATGTACTGCAGGCCTGTAAAATGATGTGTGTGGGGAAATTTTGGTGCTGTCTTCTCTCTTGTTTCTATTGCTGCCAGTACCAGTTGGGCAACCTTGGAGGTGGGAGAATGCAGATGGGACCTCTGTGTGGATTCCAGGCTTGGAGTACAGGTGTTTCGTGGATTAAACTACATTGGCACAGAGAGAAGGCACTTTGGCTATATCTGGAGCCTACACCCTTTGAGAACAAATGTTCCCCTTTGTCATCTCTGTAGTCTGAAGGTTAACTAGGGATGTTTCTTTTTAATGTGTATCTAGTTAACCTTCAGTGATGGTGATATTTCATACCTCTGTTAAATAGTCTCCTAAGGTCTGAAACAACAGATTTCCTTTATGGCACCCTGAAAGTACAGGGAAGTAGCTCTTAATGTAGGTGGCTTGGCAAAATACTCTAGTCAAGTATTTGGCCTGCTACCCAGCCTTCGATATGTAATCTTTTGGTGCTGCCAAAATACCATTCTTAATTAAGTTGACATAGCCTATGAAGCCTGGGTGGTATTATTTCAGTTTTCTTTCCTGTGCTTTCGAACACTGCATTTTGAAAGGGTTGGTGAAAGCTGTGACACTTACAACCTCACCAGTCTTCATTAAGCTGGGATTTTGGTGACCTTGTGACCTTCAGGATCAAAGGAAGGAATATTCTCTTTCTTCCTCTCTGCAGATAGAAGTTAATAGCAATAAATAAATGTACCCTAATGCACATGAAACTTGTGATCAGTTGGCACGATTTTAGCTTTTCATTGAAAATTAGCCCTTCTACAAAATATTAATTTATTCTGTGGGTTTATTTTCTATTTTATTTATACTTATTTGAAAAAGCTATGCCCTGTTTGTCCCAGGGTGGTATTATATTTGCAAGTAGGTCAGCATACTTGCTTTTGAGATGTCAGCTTTGAAACTGTTTTTCATGGGCTGAAAAGCAAAACGGGTTAAGAAAGACTTTTGCATGTCCAATATACTTTATTTATTTATTTATAGAAATTCTTAGCCTGTAATCAAGAATAGAGCACTGCTAACATTTCAGTTGTGTTCTGAAAGTCAGCACTGATTGCCTGCTGCTAACTATAAGCCACCCGTGGATTTGAAGCTTGTGTGTTGCATAATACCAGCAAATGTATCCGAGATTACAAAATGCTCTCTTTGCTCTAAGAAGAGATTGTTGTGATTTGTTAGTGAGGCAGCGTTAAAGTACACATGAGGTATCTATGACATCAATATCTTAAAACTGCAAGTGTTCTTTTGCAGTTGAGTGTGCTCTGGCAATGCTGGTGCTTCACTGAATGGGAGTGAATGAATGCAGCCTCCAAACCTGGAGATTTTATGTTCCAGTTAATCAATCAGGAGTGTATGGATTTAAGTTTCTCTCTGTTATTCTTTGTGCTTCTTGCACTCCTTTATTATAACCCCCTTGAATAGAGAGGATTATTTGTTCATCTGAAGAGCAACACAGTACTTGTTGGAGTTGCCTCCTTGCACTCTTTACAATTAGAAGCAGAGTTGGCCATCATCTCCTTGCTTAGGCTTGTAGTAGTCCAAGGCTCTCCTGGCTTTATTGAGTTATCACTTACAAGATATATGATGGTAACAATTACCCTGCTGTGCATGGGAGGTAAAATGGGTTTGCTTGTTTATTTTTTTTTACTACTTGCTGTTGTTAGTTACTGTGGTGTCTCCATAGTAATTATTTCAACAGTTGAATTCTTTAGGATGAACCATGTTTGGAAATATGTTACTGCAAAATTCTATGAATTAACATACTGTTGATATTGGGGAATGCATCTTAGCTCACAGCATGTAATTTTTAAAGAGTGTTCTAACCATACAAATTAGGTATACTGAGAATAACCTGTGCACTTAAGTGTACCTCTAATAGAATCTCAAAAAGATAGAATCTTAGTGAGTAGCCTGCTGTTTGAAGTGCCTAAACTTGCCTTCCAGCTTCAACTGTTTATATAGTATTAGACAAGGTACATAAACTAGTTATTATTCATGAACATAAATTACACATAACTGTGTAAAAGCCTCTGTGAATTGATTTGCTCTAAAAACATGAACCTTGGTGTCTAAATAAAAGCTTTTGATAATCCTAGTTAATAGCTCTTAAAAAAAATCTTCTACCAAAAGAACAGCAAGTCACACAGGTATTAAACCTGTAAATTATCTAAGTGAAAAACCTCATGTCTAATGTCCTTGCTCCACAATGATGAAGTTTTAAATCCAGGAAAAGTATTTAAAGTCACCTGAAGTCTCTGGAGAGCAGGAGAGACATAAGAAGAGATGTGGATGGTATTGACAGGTTTCTGACTAACTTTCTGTGCACAAGTGTGGATGGGTTTTGGTTTTGAAGTCAGTCTTATGGTCAGTCCCCTGTAGCCAGTGTGGTGTTATAAAAGCTAGCAGGTTCATGAAGAAGCTGTACTGTGCCCCCTGCATAAAGCATCCAAGTAAAGGAAAATAGGCTTGAATAACTAATAATGATTGATGAATGGATCATTTGGATGAAACAAGCTTCAAATGCTTGAAAAACTAATCAGTGGGTCATGTGATATGAGATTGCCTTTTGTTCTTTGTTTTTGTTTTTGGGTTTTTTTTTTCCTTTGTCTTTTGCATCAGCCAGAAGGGGAGAAAAGGCTTCTGCATGCTCTGGAAGATTCTGCTCCGAAATAAAGGAGTGTTGTCAAGAAATGAGGAAACAGAAGCTGCGAACAGAGCATACCTGCTGCAGATTGCTACTCTATGAATTTAAAATCTCTCTATCAACCCTTTGTATATATGTTTCAACTTTTTTCTCTCCTAACTTTTGTCAGGAGGCTGTAAAAGCAAGAGCTGAGGAGTGCATCCTACCATCTTATCACCTTAATAAAGGGAAGTTGAGTCTGATAAATCTTTCCCATGGATGTTTATGGACAGACATGTAGATTAAACTGTGGTTTCAAAGTGAATCTGTAGTAGTCTTTCTTTTAAAAAAAAAAACAAACAAAAAACCAAAAGCAAAAATGAAGCACTGTAAAGAGGCTGATGAACTTGCTTTAATTGTATAGGAAAATGTCTTGTGTGTAACTTAGTCCCTGGGTTGGGGGGTCTAGAGCCATTGCCTTTCAAATCCCATCCCAGAGCAGGAGGAAGGACCATTCACACCAGTGGCAGGCTGAAAGCATAAAGGCTCATTGGTGTGTTGAATGCAAAAAGCAGTGTTTTGGTAAGTAGGCAACAAAAGCAGTCTTCAGTTGAGTCCATACGACAAGGTGAAAGTAAGTGCCTTCCAGAAAAATGCAACTTTATATTTTATTTGGAGACTTATCCAAATGTTTAACTTCTGTGAGATGCCTGGAAAGCAGTAATTCTCACAGACTGCAGTAGGAAAGGTTTGCCAGCTCCTAGTGGCAGTAAACAAAGAAAATGAAAGTTCGCAGGTTGCCTTGGCCAATGCAGTAGTTTGCTGCCCCTGGAAAGGGGTGATCCTTTATCCTCTTGTTCATGGTCTCCTGCCATTCACTTTGTGCCAGCTGAACTGCCTGTCAGATCTAAGTTTGTTGCACTTGCTTCCTTAGCAGAACACTAACCCAGCAAAATAAATGCTTTAATTAACACAAGCTGAACTCATTAAGGACCATACATGACACAAAAGGGGGAGAAGGAGGGCGTGCCCTGAAGTTGCTTGGAGGAAGAAAGCAGAGCAAGGGCTGGTGAAGAGAGTGGGATGTCTGTCCTGTTCTTGGCAGTAACAAGCTATTAAATCATCTTGACTGTTGTATAACTTCACTCTAAGTCCTCAGGTTGAATAATAAAAGCCTAAAATAACATAAGGAAATAATTATTTAGACTGCTTCTCAAAATTATAAACCTTTGGATTCTGTTTTATGAGAAATGTGACTAAATTGGAGTGGGGAGGGGAGGCAAGACAATGACAACACAGAGAATAGAAACAGTACTCTTTTGGCTCTCTGGAGGCAAAGGATGTTGTGAGGACCTGTATATGGAAAATTGGAGACTGTTAGTCATGGCACGCTCAGATGAAGTTCACCTTGGGCTGCTTCCCTATGCATCTTGGACCCACTCATGCATGTGGACCTGCCCTAACTCTGCATATGGCTTGCTGATGGGGTTGTTTGCTGTATACTGCAAAGTTTTTTAATTTCAGTTTCTGTCCAATTGACATTTTGTTTAGGCTTGGGTACAGTTTTCTGTTTAGTTGCCAAAGTTCCTGCTTCAAAGATTAGTTATTAAGAGGCAGAAGATGATTTTCAGTGATAAAGTGAGACAGTGAAACTGCAGAGTTTTGGAAATATTTCCAAAGTTCAATATAGGTTTAGTGGTGGGGATTTTTTTTTGTTTGTTTTTTGGGGTTTTTTTTTTGTTTTTGTTGTTTTTTTTTTTTTTTTAAACTGGAATATTTTCTTCAGAGACAAAGAGAAAAGTCCTTATGTAGATGGGCTAAGTACTGTTTTTCTCCCTGGACTTTATTTTTGCTGTCAGTGAAGCTGTTCTGTTAGGAGGTGAACATAATTCACAGGCTATGAGTCTTGACCCTTTTCAAAATTTTAGGCAGATTCAGGAAACCAAAGCATGCTGAACCGCATATATTTTATTTATTTGGCAAGACTTGAAGTGGGATGGCATCAGCTCTTCTGTGCTTCTGAAGTATATATCTGTTTTGGCTTTCAAAAGCCTGAATTGCCATTGCCAAGATTCCTTACTTTCTGGCAAAATTACAATGGCAAATGGCTTCCTTTACAAGGTGTAATATTTAGACTAACAGCTTTGCAATTAAGAATGGCAAAAGAGAATTATATTCCCTTTTTTTATAAGACCAGATTTTTTAGTATGGATTCGTGGGAGTGTTTGGACGTAACTGAAGTGCTTTTGATTGATGATTTATATTTTGAACAGTGCTTTTCATTTTAGTGCACAACACTCACTTGAAATTTTATCTAGAACAATGCTTTGTTTTCAGAGATGTTCAAAGAATTTCTCTAGTTAGGCAGTTGCTCTGTATCATAGACTTGAAAATGCCTTTTGGGTACATATGTGTAACAAAATGTGTGTGTAGATACCAACTTGTGCAAGGGAAATAGGAAGAAATTGGAAAAGCTGCAACTATTCTTAAATACTACCTGCTCCTAATCTCAGTAGGCCATCAGTGTTGATCATGTCATTGAATCTGTTGTGGTTGGAGAGTAATGCTGCTCTGGAGTATTTGGGGAGATGTTTTGGAGGAAAAAAACTGGTTTGAAGGGGAACTGGCCAAGTATTATTTTTCAGCTGGAAAAACTGGAGACTTTGGGTGTGAGGAAGGACAGTCAGAACTGGGGAGAGAAGCAAGTGTGTGCTCGGACTGAGTAAATTGGGAAAGTGGTCAATAAAACTTTTGAGATGATGAATCCAGTCCTCTGAGTGCCCAACAGAGCAGTGCTGTGTAGTTCCATATGCACGAAGCTGCCAATATGGTTTGAAGTCAGTCTTTCGGTTGTATCTGTTTGACAGCCTGCACTAATGAACCTTTGGGTCCTGCTGACCTTAGCGGTGGAGGACATCCTCAGTCTTGTAAACTGACAGTCTCCACCTGAAATCAAAACGAAAAGAGGGGAACATGGCTTAAAAATCCTTACACATCCTGATTACTAAAGCTGCGATGAAATTTGATGGCAAAGTTGTGTGCCAAGGGTGTTTTAGGATCTAGTCTTCTTGGTCCAGTCAGCTAGAGAGTCTGATGGCACTTTCTTTTCAGCCCACATCGTCATTCAGGCTTCCTTTTTGTGAGAAGTTGTGTGGATCTTGCATGCTAAAACACATCTGGGTCCCACAGTTTCAGTGCAGCTGGGGACATTGCTAGCTGTCAGGTCTTTCAACTACAGAAAATTCACTGGCATGCCACATGCTGCTTGTATCCAAATTTATTTCCATTGTAACTATGGCAATAGAAGTGGATTAGTAAGAAAGTGTCAGAGTATGGGTCTTCATGCCCTGTGTTATAGAGGATTGTTGGATGTATCCATATAATTGCCTCATCTTGAAAACCTGCTTGAATAATGCAAATAGACATATATATGTATTTGTCTGCAGAAAAAATCCAGAACACTTCCCTAGATGTTGTGAAGTAGTGGGGAGCCTGGAGCCAGGTAAATGACCAGTTGAGGTCTTGGACATTGCTCCCTGTGTGGGCCAACAAGATAGGGTCTTTTTTCTGCTGGGTCTCCAGGATGTTAAATTATAAGTCAAGTAGACTTAACTCAGACAGTCCTGAAGGTAACTTAGGGGAGAATATTGTAGGAATTCAGTCACTTTAAGACTTCGTTCTACTTTCTTAGCAAAATCCATGTTTGGTCTGCTAAGCCTCATGCTGTAGTGTAAGGAGAAATGGAATGGTGACACTTAGCATCTGAGAGAATAAAAAGTACATAAAAGAGAGGAAAAGACTTTTTTAACCTGTGTGTTAAACCTGAGGTTTTGGAGAAGGGTCTTCAGATAGGTCAAAACTTATGGCTATGTTGAAGCTTTTTTCCCTTCCCTATTTCATTGTAGTTCAGCTACAGAATGCACAACACTACAGAAGAAAAATAATAAAATCCTTAAAAGGGTAGAGAATGCAACAAATTTGTGAAGTTACCTTTCATAAAAGAGTAGGAATCTAGTTTTCAAGAGCTCTGGAGCTTGTCTTGCAACTCTGCCAGGTTAATTTTTTTTTCATCCTTCCTCCTGTTCCCAACTAATATGCAACCAATTGCATTTTAAAAATTATTTTTCTCTTGAATTTAAAGACTTTGACAGATGGCACATGTAGAACCTGGAAAACTTCCTGAATTGGCAGAGTGACCATACCCCTGCCATTTTCTTACTGCAGTATCTGTAGGTGCGTAGGCTGTGTCTGCTTCCAGAGTGCTAGGCGAGATACTGTTCCCTCTGCTGGGAATGTGCAGAGATCAAGTTATAAATCAAAGAAACATACCTGGTGATGGGCTTAATTTGCAGTTAATAAATAATGTAATCTAGTGGTTAGGTGGGTAATTTGATTGTCACTTAAACAACTCATTCAGAGCCGCAACAATCTCCAGGATGCATACCTACAGTGCTTTCCATGTGGGATGAATACCAATCTTTGTTCAGATGATGTGAGTTGGTTTAATGCTTTTCAGAGACCAAGACATCAAAGTTATGCCTCACAATAGTCTATTCTTTCATCTAGAAAGTGTCATACCAAAAATTAGTCTTATGACTTTTGAAACTTGGTTTATCATGACTGTCCTTTCAGGGACTCTGTCCAAGGCAGAACTCTTAAGCCAATAAAAGCACATGAAATCGCTTGGTTATGAATGTGCACAGGCTGTCTCACTCAATGTTGCATGACAGTTGTTCTCGCTGCTGAATGTTTTGAGTTTTGTAACAGTGATTGACTACATAGCTTGTTTTCTATTTACCATCCTTTGGAATTTCCCCTCCCCCATCTAAGGCATTTTAGGAAAAGGGCAGTAACTTGGCATTGAATACCTCTTTGCGATTTGTGCTTTTTAACTTGTATGGAAAGAACATGTATGTTTGTATTGCAGCTACAGTCTCTGAAGAGATGTGCCGAAAATCATGTTTAAGGCTACAGCAAAGGAAAAGTTGATGTATTTTTTTTCTTTTTAAGTCCCAATGTTTATGTGTTGAACATATTAATTGGTATAGAGTTCTGTCCCTATAAAATTTATTATTTGTTGATGTGGTACAACAGGGCCTTAGGTCTTAAAGGTGAGCAAAGGCTTTTTGTATTTCTGGGATAGGACTAGTTTGATGAAATGCTTTTAGACAGACAAAAGAGATGGGATCTTAAATCAGTGTTAATGTGTGACTGACGAGGAATGATATCATCTAGAGATTATTGCTTTCCTCTGTTTCTGCAGTGTTAACAAATGAATACTCAAGAATGTAGCAGCAAAGCAAATGGTTCTTGATAAATTATGCAGTCTTGACTCCAACTATTGTTTGAGGTAATTTATGATCTGCCGTTGGTGTAATGGGGTTGTGGCATAAACTGCAGCACGCCCTAGAGCAGACAAATTGGTCTGGTATTGTTCAGGAACATATTTGATCTATCCTGCTATAAGTGAATTGAAGCTTTTTGCTGAAACATCAAAAGACAGTATTTTGATATTCAGTCCTAAATAACCTGTCTTTAAATTTGCAGCATTTATGCCTTTTCCTGTTTTCTAAATACTGAAGGGATAATAAACATAAAACTGTTGCAGTCTGAAGCGGAATTCTTTTCCCTTATCCCTTTACATAAACTTTTTTTAGTTTTGGTGGATTTAGAGGCTAATAATACAGTTCTCTTTGTTCTTGATGCATATTATCAACTTCAGAACAGCTATTCCAGTGGCCTAATTTCACTGTAGATGTGCTTTCAGAAAACCATACTCCCAAAAGTGAAAACGTTTTTAAGAATTTTTCTTAAATCAGTGCTTAATTTCCCTGGAATAAACTGGGTGATTAGAGTGAAATCTTCAGATCAGTCCTAAAAACTTACTGCAATCTTTTGCTTGTGGAGAAGTAATTAGATGGCCGTAGACCACTTGTTCATATGTTTAAAGACTAGCAGTAGTGCAAGTTGGGTATTATGCCTCCAAAGTCAGATGTTTGAGCTGGCCTCTCCCACTTGATCCCCTGCTCTGAACCCTGTAAGATTTTGAGTTTAAACTTTTTTTTTTTCCATAGCATTTACTTACCTAGATTAAACAACTTGATTTATGCCATTGGGTTAAATAGATTTTCTGATTTGCTGTTGCCAAAACCAGTCTCCTCAGGATGTAATTGGCTGTATTAATTGATCCTGAAAAACTGCAGGAACCCAGTTAACTATTTCCTGGAAAGAAGCTCCCATGAGTTTGCCTGCCTTACTGATAGAGAATGAAGCAACCACACCTCAGCCAAACTTATCCTGGAACTAGATAAAATGAAGCTTCCTTTATGAATGCATGGTTTATGTGGACCGTAGGCTGCAACTCCTCCAGGAAAGTTCTTCCAAGATGTCTTTTACCCATGTCCCTGACTTAACTGTCCCATATAAATCTGGCTGGCAGCTTTGGTTTGATGACAGTTCATGCTTACCAGAGTGCAGTGGGTAGCCTCTTTAAAATTCAGGCTTTTGTTTTGAATATATAATTGATAATTAAGAGTGAAGAAGACAGGAGCTTGCATGTGGTAGAACTAAAAGTTCTGGTTCTGCTTCGCAGTCTGCTGTCTCTCCCCCAGTCACCCTTTTTCCATCTACTTGGAGGTGACATCACTTGTCTTACACTGCAGGGATGTCTCCAGCTATCAGTGGTTGGAAGAAATGCTGGGCCAGCAAATAGTGCTTTATATATTTATTTTTGTTTGGTTTTGTTTCCTGTGTAATGAGGCAGGAGTTAAAATAACTGTCTTGACATTGTCTTAACACTGCCTTCTCTTTTGTCATTTTTAGTTCTTTAGCAGAGGTACCTCTAAATGTTTGCCAGTTTCTTTTGAAGCTCTATCTGATCACAGAAGCAATGCTTAAGAAACACAACTCACCTTGAAAAGTTGCTGCTAACAATCACTCAAAAGAGCAAATGCAAGACTTAAATTTCTCTGGGACACCTATTTGATATATTGTGTGAGAATAAAACCATGAGAGAAAAGGCAGGCAGGAGAAGGCAAAGGTTAGACTTTGTGTAACTAGGCATTGAAGGCTAATGCTGTGTAAGGATCTTGATGATCCTATGTGTCTTTTCCAACCTAAATGATTCTATGATAAGTGACTGTCATCTTAATCTTAATTAACTCACATATTTCAGTGTTTTCGTTCTACAGTTGACAAGATAGCCTCAATTGGTGAGAGCTAATTTTTAAATGGTTAAGGTTTTGGTGCTTTGCAATGAAATAGAGGCTTTCATTTTGCCTGGACAGTGGAAATAAAGGAGAAGCCACCAGGCCTGAGAATGGTTATGTTGGGCTTTCAAATGAAATGCCAAACTGAAAGTGTTTTCTAGGCTACAGACAGGAAATATGCCGAATTTCTACTCCCAAGTTGATGCAAATCCTCATCACCTCATCTTGCTCTTCTCTGTCTTCTCCCTCCAACTGTTTTCAATAATAAGTTGATGAAATGTCTTCAGTATGGTTTCTGACAGTTTGTTTGTACTCTGCAGGTCCTGGGAAGCAGTAGATGTAATTTGAAGAAAATTTGAAGGAACAAATGGCTTTAGCTGGCTGCCCAGACTCCTTTTTACATCTCCCTTATCGGATAGTAAGTTGTGAAACTGCATGTTTCTGTCAGCTTGTAGCATCATATTGCTGTGTGCCGGTGATTGATTGTACATTCAAACTTTTCATCAAACTGCTAATAGCTGTCTGGCAATTCTCTGGGTCTTGCTAACATTTGGGAACAGAGCCTCTGTTACCATCCTGTATATAGGGTCTGCTGCTGAAAAAAATTGGATCACTAATATATACTGATTAAGATTAGGTATTTGTTTTCCAAATAGCCATTTCATATTTGGGAGAAGGCAATTCAAAAAAAATGGCAAGCTACAAAATCAGTGAAATGCCTTGCACTGAAATGTATCAATGCTTGCTGAATGCTATATTTGTAGGAACAAAGGCAGAGATTTTTACACATGGTTAGATCCTATGCTTTTTGAGTCATTGTGCTGTATCTAAGCAGCCAATATGGCGCATTACAAAGAGTATATTTTAAAAAAACCCTCAGCTAACTTCAAAGGTACTAGGCAAAAATGCATGTAACAGTTCTCTTCTTTGTTCCTGGGCAGTTTTAGTTGGCATAATGCATGCTTTGTATTTTTCATGGAACTGTATATTTTTTAGTTTGCATATGACCTTTTCTTTGCACTTTTTATCTCTTGTTTTCATAATGTGATTACCACCATGAGTATTCAGTTATGATTTTGGACCCTGCAGAAACACAAATAATTAAACAGTGTCATATGACATTTAAACCTTTTCCCTTTGCCACAAGAGAAACATTGCTGGTAGTGATTACTACAGTCATGCTACTCATTTGGAAGAAAAGCAAAAAACCAAACAGAAACAACAACAAAATTCACAAAAAAACCTCTATAGCATTTTGTAATCTTTTGTAATATGTCAACTTACAATCTTTTTTTCCCCAACAGAAAACCTTAAATTAGTTAAAAGTCTAATGTTAGTATATGCTGAGCTGTCAGCTGAATGTACCTGAATGCATTTCCTGGTAACAGAAAAAACATAACAGTTCTTTTATAACTTCTTTTGCAGCTATAAAAATAGAATGGACTTTGAGAAATTGGGTGTCCTGAAAAATCTGTTACTATACTTGGATCTATGATTTTGAAAGATTATGTGAATAGATATGCCTGGGCTTCATAATTTTGATGCACTGTGAAATTGTGCTTCCAATTCATTTAGAGCATCATCTGAGTCATGGTGCAAAGCTGAGGGAGAGCTATGTAAGAGAAACTTGACATTACAGGCAGTAATTTTTGAGCTGTAAGTTCTTTAACTGAATGTCAATCATTCCTGTGAAAATAATGTCTTTATTGCTTCATAGGAAGTAAGAGTGTGAATTTTCATTGTTATTTCCCTTGATCTGACAAGCCCTGTAGATAATCTGCTTTAGGATGGGGCAATCAGTAGAGCAACATGGTTGACTTAAGATGGTGGGAAAGTGACTCATTTAATTTTGGTCATAGCTTACTGTGTATTAACTACCTTAAGTGCTTATAACTGGTTTGAAGAATAGCTTTGGAAGCCCATTCACAACTACTGTGCCTTCTGTCAGAACTGAAGTTCGCATTAAAAAACCCTGAACATCTGTTTTTCCACCCCTACTAAATCTGACTTAGGAGCTTTCATCAACTTGTCTTTCAAATTTGGCTGCAGTGCCAGCATTTTGTTGGTAAAGGGCTGAAAGAAGGTTAAACTAAATATGCTCTAGATTAGAATGTAAAGAAGTATTCTATTTTTTCCACACATTTTCTGACTTAATATGAATGAAAGGCTATGAGGGACACTGGTCTGAAGATCCCAAGGTTGGGACCTTAATGCTGTACCTTCAGTATTGGAATAAATTGACACATTGGAGTTTGAGATTGCATTCAAAACAAGAAAAATGAGAACATGGATAAGTGAGTACACACTACAGAATAACCTTTTGGATGTCTTATTGTCAATCCACATCTGCTGTTCTTTTTTATGTTTTTGGGGAGATGGGCAAGAGAAAGAGCTCTAACTTTCTTACTGGGCTCTTTGCAACCTTTGCTCCATTCAGAAGCTTTCAGGTCTTGTTTAAGAGCCTTTTTTGTCCTTTTCTTTTAACTTTCACAGGAGTTAGCACATAAACTGGTCACACTGAGTGCATTCTACTAGAAACAATCTCTAGCTTTGTAGAAAAAAAATCAATACTAGCTTTCAGTGGCTTTCAGGAGCCCTTTCCAAATTCTTGAACTCTTCAATAAAAATCCAGCAGTGAGAATTGGCAGTGTTTGTCTTCTGTTCCTGGAAATTCAGAACATAGTCCCAGAATTTCTCAGAAAAAATGGGATGATTTACTGTGTTTCCGTTCTTTTGCAATCTGTAGTCACAACAGTATTTATGTACAGTGACTTGAACTCTTGGGGAATATTTAGTTCTTTAACCCTTTGCATTAATTGTACAAATCTCAGTGACATAAATAACAAAAGGATTAGTTTTAACCTCAGTTTAATAAGATAAAATTCTGGCCATGTTCTGTTTATCTCCTTTCTGCCTTCTATTTATTTTCTCATAACCAAAATGCAGGTATGACTTCAGTAATAAGAGTTTGTTTTTAGTGAGCTCAATTCTTATTAGAGAAAGGACTTGTAACTTGGCATAAAATGAACTATAAGCACTTGGTCACAAAATAGGAAGAAAATGGAAATTTCGTTCTTGTGCATGTACAGAGCTGCGGATTTCAAGACTGCTAATAACCCTCTTGATCAAATAAGAGAGCAGAATATTGCACATCATACTTGAGAAGCTTTGTGCACTTGAAGAGTAGGGAATTAAATACCTAGGAGAATTAATCAGAGGCTAGCTACTGCAATGAAAGCCTCTTTTAATGATGTCAGATTTGTGGATGTGAAGATGATATGCTGCCAATACTACAACTGCAATAGTGACATTCCTTTCCCTTGAGATGGAGGAACAGCTAGGCACAGGTTTTCCAAGTTTTCGTATGGCTGCTTGGACCCTTATTTCCAATAAGATGACACAGTAAGTTAGACAACACCTTTGGAGGTTGTCTGATCGGAGTCCACAGCATATTGACGTTATACTTGTTTTCCTAGGGTGCTTCATCTTGGTAAATGTGATTTTTTGAGATACTTGGTGTTTTTTTTTTCGAAGTGTGGTTTGCTCTGACTGGGCAATTAAAGCAGAGAGGGTTTCTGTTTCAGTGAAAGGGGAAAAAGCCCTCCCCCCCTTATTATTTGATTAAGTCTCTAATTTAATTAGAGAATTACCTTGATGGATGCCATAATTCTCATCCTGGTGACATGCAGCTGCCTTCTATGTGACTCAGTCTTATATCTCTGCCACTTCGGAATGAAACTGTTGTTATTTAGTGTTAATATAAGTATACATGCTGCCGTCTGTTTGCATGTGTAGAATGTCTTTTGTCCTTAAAAAACCTCCATGAAAAACAAAATTATTGCAGAATTTATCTCCAGGTAGACTTGGGAAGGGCTGTCAGGACCTATGTTTTGGCCCTCATTGTCTGCCTGACACTATTTGAAAATCTCTGTTTGCTTGGCTGTTGTTTATTGAGTCTATGGAGATCTTTCTTAGCAATTGTAATAAGAACGACAGCAGGCCAAAGTGGCTCTGGTCACTCCTCCCCTCAGCTGGGCAGAGGAGAAAAAATATAATGAAAGGCTCATGGGATGAGATAAGGGCAGGGAGAAATCACTCAGCAGTTACCATCATGGGCAAAACTGCCTCGACTGGGGGAAATTAACTGAATTTATTACTCATCAAATCAAAGTAGGGTAATGAGAATAAAGCCAAATCTTAAAAACATCTTCCCCTCACCCCTTCCTTCTTCCCTGTAGCACCTCCCCTCCCCCCACCGCCAAAGCCTTGTCTTTCAAACCCAATATATGATTTTCAAGATTCAAAATAAACGGTGGCTTAATTTAGTCTTATTAGGCTTGACTGTACAAGCATTCTGCTTGCATAAGATTTGTCCCAGAGTTGGCATTTTTCATGCTAAGAGGACAATATGGAAGGACCAGAGTATGCAGGCAGGCTTTCAAAGTCCTTGGGCATAGCTGAGTGAAAAAAACACCAGATGCATTATTGCATTGCATCATTCTTCTACATATTGCATAAAGAAAAGCTGAAATGTTGCTACTGCCAATGCAGAAAGTCGTCAGATTTGTGAAATATGGTGTCAGTCAACAGATCTTTTATTGACGATGCTCTTGTTTTAACAGTTTACATGTATGTGGTGTAGAGGGTTGACGGACTGGAGCAGACATAAAGTACAAAGCAGCGAGAACATTAGTGAATGTTTTTACAAGACATGTTGCCTCCAATATGAAGTTATGAAATCTGTCTCCCTAAGTGCAGATTGCAAATGTTTTTTTTACAGATAGAGATGATGCTGCTTGGTAGTTTTCATTGAAGACCAACTGAAGCTAGATTTCTAGCCTCTATTTTTCTTGTGAAGAAATATGATTAAAAAATTATCCTCAAAACAGTTGTTTTCACTAACATTGAAATAAAAGTGTGGTGCTTCCCTCTTAAAAAGGCCATTGGAAGTACACTTTCCACTGCTAAAGTGTATCATCAGACTATTTTATATGAAGCAAAGTAATGTTGAATTTGTATCTTACACTACACTTCTATACAATTGATTACAGTTTCCCTTCCTACAAGAAATACACATAATTTTTCTTTTTGCTGTGCCAGTTTACTTTTCCACATTTCCAACGGAAAGTCTGTACTTACCTGTTTGCACTTCTGCTTTTGTATTCTAATTTACTCAGAAGCTGGTTGGCAAAACATGAAGTCTTTTTTTGAGGGTGAATGTGAACAAGAAATTTCAAGTGCCTGGGTCCATATTTTTCCATTATATGAGTTTTTTCAATCCACCAAAACAAACAAGCAAACAAAAAAACCAAACATGCAAACAAACAAAAAAAAACCCACACAAAACCCC
Source organism: Sclerurus mexicanus (assembly GCA_013396755.1). Taxonomy (NCBI): domain Eukaryota; kingdom Metazoa; phylum Chordata; class Aves; order Passeriformes; family Furnariidae; genus Sclerurus; species Sclerurus mexicanus. The sequence goes on along the minus strand of VWZF01000477.1, from coordinate 1,022,454 downwards.
CCCAAACAAACCAAAACTCAAAGCACTCTAGGGGTCAATCATACCATTTGCTACTTGCATTGCTATTAGCAGTGGTCAGGAAACAACGTAGATGTTTCAAATCAAGTGAGGAATATAAGTAAAGAAGTTTATTTTGCATTTTCCTGTTAATGGTTTCATGCTTCAACACTAGGCAGACCCTATCATGTAATCTTGCTTTGTTGTTACATGGAAGCAGTCTCTTGGTTTGGCTCTATTTTTCATACATCTTTAAATCTACAGTTTGCTGCTTTTATGTTTAAGAGACAGTTGAGGGAGATCTTACGAATATATATATATATATATATATATATAAATAAAAATACCTGAAGGGAAGGCACCAAGAGAATGGAGCCCGGCTTTTTTCCCTGGTGACCAGAGGCAATGGACACAATCTAAAACACTGGAGATTCCCTCTGAACATTGGGCAACACTCTTATACTGTGAGGGTGTCTGAGCACTGACAGGTTGNACCAACTGAAGCTAGATTTCTAGCCTCTATTTTTCTTGTGAAGAAATATGATTAAAAAATTATCCTCAAAACAGTTGTTTTCACTAACATTGAAATAAAAGTGTGGTGCTTCCCTCTTAAAAAGGCCATTGGAAGTACACTTTCCACTGCTAAAGTGTATCATCAGACTATTTTATATGAAGCAAAGTAATGTTGAATTTGTATCTTACACTACACTTCTATACAATTGATTACAGTTTCCCTTCCTACAAGAAATACACATAATTTTTCTTTTTGCTGTGCCAGTTTACTTTTCCACATTTCCAACGGAAAGTCTGTACTTACCTGTTTGCACTTCTGCTTTTGTATTCTAATTTACTCAGAAGCTGGTTGGCAAAACATGAAGTCTTTTTTTGAGGGTGAATGTGAACAAGAAATTTCAAGTGCCTGGGTCCATATTTTTCCATTATATGAGTTTTTTCAATCCACCAAAACAAACAAGCAAACAAAAAAACCAAACATGCAAACAAACAAAAAAAACCCCACACAAAACCCCCCCAAACAAACCAAAACTCAAAGCACTCTAGGGGTCAATCATACCATTTGCTACTTGCATTGCTATTAGCAGTGGTCAGGAAACAACGTAGATGTTTCAAATCAAGTGAGGAATATAAGTAAAGAAGTTTATTTTGCATTTTCCTGTTAATGGTTTCATGCTTCAACACTAGGCAGACCCTATCATGTAATCTTGCTTTGTTGTTACATGGAAGCAGTCTCTTGGTTTGGCTCTATTTTTCATACATCTTTAAATCTACAGTTTGCTGCTTTTATGTTTAAGAGACAGTTGAGGGAGATCTTACGAATATATATATATATATATATATATATAAATAAAAATACCTGAAGGGAAGGCACCAAGAGAATGGAGCCCGGCTTTTTTCCCTGGTGACCAGAGGCAATGGACACAATCTAAAACACTGGAGATTCCCTCTGAACATTGGGCAACACTCTTATACTGTGAGGGTGTCTGAGCACTGACAGGTTGCCCAGAGAGTTGGTGGACTCTCAATCCTTGGAGACAGTCCAAAGCCATCCAGACATGGTCTCAGGCAACCGGCTGTAGGTGGCTCTGCTTGAGCAGGGTATTGGACCAAGTGACATCAAGGTCTCTTCCATCCCCAATCATTCAGTGCTCCTGTGAAAAGCAAAAGCAATGTATCTCTTTGGGTTCTGACTTATATACAACTTGTAAGATGTCACTTCCAGATCATAAAAACACCCATGTTGATAAAAACAGTCCATTTTCTGGTGTTTTCTCACAGAACTTCACAAGAACATTCTGAAGCAATGGTAACAATCAGCTTAGCAGACTATAGCACCAAATGAAATCTTGTATATTTTTTTAATGAATATGATCTTTTTCAAATGAGTAAATATTTAACAAGCTGTTTACCAACTGGTTATTTTGGAGAATTATGAGTGTTTTCATGTTAGTAACAGCTCTAGCTTAACAGAAGAGAGAAGCTGATGTACCAATCCTAAGATAGCTTCATACTTTAAATGTCTATGTTAACAGAATAGAAACTTGAAATGCAAGGGAATGAAAGGAAGCACTTTTTTTTTTTTTTTTTTAAATTGCCTTTGTTGTAGTCAACTGGAATTATGTTAGTGATAGTTTGGGGGTGTGTGTTTTTAATGAACCTTCCTCCTACAGATGTTCTGTGCTCTATATATGAGTAAATAATAACGAGTGGAGAGGATTATTTTGTTTTTTAAAGAGGAAGATAAGATTGTTGTGCATTTGGAGCTGTCACTTTTCAAGAAAGTACTGTGGCTTGGAAAATTTTTAGTGTTGTTTTCCATGCCAGTTGGCTCAGAGAGGCCTTTTCTATCCTTGGAAGAGACCAATCATATAATGTTGTCTTATATTTAAGTCTTTCCAAGAAATATATCTAGATACAGACCTTGCGTAAAGTTATGCCCAGTACATTTTCTTGCCTTACATAGTCTAAAGGGAATCTGTTTGATCAAAGTAAGTACAATATTTCATAAGCACTTCTTCTTTTTTTAAAGTTAAAAAAGGAGGGGGGAAAGAGCTCCTCCAAAGTACCACCCCACAATCAAAATTCTGTGATTCTGCATGAAGCTGTTTGTGCGATCTATTCTGAGAGGAGAATTTTTCAGTTTCTAATAAGAAACTGTGGGTTCAGTTTCCAAACTTTATTGTTTACATGATGTCTTATGGCAGGGGTCATTTTGTTTGTTTGTAGACTTGTAGTCTTTCTAGTCCTGCAGAGTCCTGAACTGAAGCTGTTGCTTCAAAGAAGAATGGATAGTCTGAACTCACCATGGCCTTGGGGATGGATGGGCCACTTGCCATGCAAAGTATAATATATATCAGGTCCACCTAGCACTACCTATGACTGGAAATTATCTCTACCTGCTTCTTTTGCATCCTTTAAGAATTTTTCTTTCAGTTTCTAATAGAAGCCTGAAATACTTTTTTGGTTTTTTTTCAAAGTTCTCCATAAGTTCCCATAAAAGTGCTGCTTTTCAGGTGTATCATTCATTCACAGTGTTGCATCCCTTCATGGAGATGTGGGATGGAGAGTGCTACACAGAGCAAGGACTTTGTTCATGTATGATTGGCTTTGCTTTTTCAGGAGGGAATTTTACCAAATTGATCATCTTGCAGGAATCCTTCATGAAGAAAGGGCCAGATTATTGGTATTAACAGCTTTTTATGGTAGACAGTATTGATATTTTAATCTGAGGCATTAAGATACACTGTTTTTCTTTCTGGTTTTGAAAGAACAACAAGCAATCAAAAGTAGAACACAAATGTCCAGCAAAGCTCTCAGGCTTTACTGCTATTTTAAGATAGCTTTGGCCTGGGTACTGGTATGACCAGTGTGCATACTTGAAATTCTAGCCTCTACAATGAAAAGACAAGCCCACGGAAACAGCCAGTGGTTTTGGAGCATGCTGGTCTTTTGCAAGCTGAATGTTAAACAATGACTTAAGACTCTACTACACACTGGCTGTAGCTCTTGATGTCTTACACACTGGCTCCATTTTTTGACATAACTTTGGCAAGTGGGGGAACCTGGCAACCCTTCATGCTAGAGGCCTTAGCTCTAATAAAGCGCTTTAGTTATTAGCACAAGTAAATAGTTGTCCATTTGTGCTTCATTAATGCATATTAGTCATACAGTAAATACTGTCATGCTGGCAAGTTCCCCAGAATACTGAATACTTCTGCACAGTTCAGGAGGGGGTTTCTGACAAAGTGGTGTTGGCACCTTTCTTGAAGAAGTTCTTGAAGCTGTTAGTGTAGGAGAGTGACAGGCCATTATTTCAGCTCATGTGGGTTTTGTAATACTGATGCTTCAGTGGAGGCAAAGAAGTATTTTTGATGAATTTTATGCTGTTGTGGTAGGTCCTTCTCAAGTTTGCAGTTAACTTTTCTACAGTCTTTAGCTATATCTGAGGCAGATTGCTTTGGGCTGTGCGAAGTACAAATGAGGTGCCTACTTTTCTAATGAAAACAGATATTCTGAAAATCTCGTAAGATTGTCCAGTATTGTAAAATTTTAATTTCAATTATATATCTGAAGAATGTGCAACTGGATGAACCCAAAAGGCAGCACAATGATCCATGATCTGTGTAAGTGTTTTGAATTCTTGTGAGACAAGACCTTTAATATAAATGTTATAAAATTGTGAGCTGAAACGTCAGATATGACTTGTTCTTTGGAACAGCTAGTGTTGATTTATCAATTGCCCTTTTTTTTGTCCTTTGTGTTCCTGGCAGTGACTTCCAGGAGGACTTGCTCCATAATCTTGCCAGAAACTGGGCAAGGTTGACCAGCTTCTGGTTCTTCATATTGTCAGCCTCACCTGTTTTGAAGAAGAGTGTGTTTTTTCGCCCCTGCTGTCATCAGGATCATCCTCTGGTGACTTACTCATTTGAGGATAAGAGGGCAGCCTTGCAGTGGTATTGGCTAGCTTCCTTAGCACTTTCTAACACATCCTATCTGGTCCTGGGGACTTGGTCCAGTTAGCTTGTCTGATCCATAACTTTCCTATGTCTGAGTAATGGTTTGGTCCTCTAGATGCTGACACTGCTCAAAGAACTGGGAGATATGAGGTAGAACTTTACTAGGAAAAACTGAGGCAAAGACATCATTGGTCTCTTGTGTCCTTAGCTCCTGGGTCCCATGCACAACTGAAGACTAACTAGACTAATATCAGCCATCCTTTTGTTCTTGCTTGCCTATATAAGACGTCCATGTTTTTTCTTGACATCATTTGCTTGCTCCAATTCTTATGCATGGGCACTATCTCCATATTCTTCTGCATAACCTCTTCCTGCTTCGAACTCCTTTGGATTTCAGCATTTGAGCTGAGGCAGGAATTGCCTGTTCATTCATTCTGTGTTTCTGCCATTCCCTTGTGACTTTCTGCATGCCAAAATGGATCATTTTTGAGGTTTTGAGGAGGCTCTCCTGAGAGATCAGATTGTTGCCTTGGGCACCTTGGTCCTTCAGAACAGTCTGCTTTGGGAACCTTTCAAACAGATCCTTAAACAAGCCAAAAATCTGCTTTCCCACAGTCCAGGACTGTAATGCTGCTAGTAGTCTTGCTCTGTTTGCTTGCTTATTACCATCATCTCTGCTGCCATCAACCTCTTCCTCCCCAGCTGGTGGTTCTTTGTTTGCAAGTTGTCTTTGCTTGTTAGTCAAGCAGCCGAATGCTTCCCTGGTTGGCTTACTGACCACTAGTTATCTTCAACACACTCCAGAAATTTTTGTAGTGTCTAGGGCTGGCTGAATCTGGAACTGCACTGTTTGCTTGTAAGTGGGTCAGAAATTAGATTTAGCTGATTTGTCTCTCCTGATCTCATGTACCTAGCTGCGAAAATGGAGTTTTTTCGTCTAGGCAAGACAGGTATTCTGAACTTTGATCTTCTTAAAAATTATGGATGCCTCCCTTGGAAAGGTGTATTGAGGTGGAAAATGTCAGTGTGACACAATCAAAGGAGAACCTAGGGGTGGTACCCAGTAGTCCAGGTGTCTCCTGGCTCACCTTTGTGGCTTCCCAGCAAAGCTTCTGGTACTCAGTCTCCTGCTGTGACGCTGTCCTACCTTCCCTGATGTCTACTCTGTCTCACAGGGTTCACATCCGAGTGGACTATCTCCCACACTGCCTTCTCTGAGGACTTACTACCAGCCATATATCCCCAGGACTGTCCTTGGGGCAATGTGGGGAAGCTCCCCCTTGCTAAGTGGCAGAGTTTCCACCCTCAGATCTGACTGATGCTGCTGTCTTTTGGTCACAGGTGCCCCTAGCTCAGTCATTTGGTGGGGATGGGCATGAGGCACTGTGAGAGTCCTGGCTAGATGCTCCCCTTTCCACTGTGCGCGTATTGCGGAAGAGATGTCACCTATGTGCCTGGAGAGCAGGGAGACAATGTGAGTCAGGAAGGAAGGGCTGACACAAACCTTCAAATGCATGAATGGTTCTATTGATTATAGAGAGTTTGTGGCTAGTCTGGCAAGGCTAACACCTCCCTTTCCAAAAAGCCTGTGCGTTTTCTGTCTCCTCCACCCCTCTGGCAGACACCTGACTTCCCAGGAGTTCCTTGAATGGTTGTGTGCAGACCAATGGAGAGTACTGCCTGGGGAACTTAGGAGAAGACATTCTGGCCCTTCTAGAAGGAGATAGTTGGCTCTTTCTGAAGGATATATTGGCAATTATGATGTCAGAAGACAGTTTACTGTATCTAGGGCTACCCCTCCTCCATGGATTCTCTTTCCTAATCAGCCTCTGTAGGCTGTGGGTCTCCTGCCACCTGGTTGAGTGAAGTCCTTTAGTCCTGCACAGTCCTTCGGTGTGCCCTTGTTCTGTATCTCCCTCCTTCCAGAGCCTTTATCTTGGGCTCATTTTTCCTCGACTAGCAGGGAAGCAGGAGCCCCTGGGCAAGCCATGGCCACACTGCCATGACCTCTTGTCACGACCAGCTGAAAAGATTTCTGCAGAAGGTAACTCTAGGATCATATGTAATATTTATGTTGCATACATACATAAATAAGTATCCATTTATTAAGGGAACTTAAAAAATGTTTACCCACCCACATGCACATTCAGCTTAGGTGATTTTTTTTTTCCTTTTTAAATTCACAACAGACTCAAGGAATTTTTCAAACCAAATATTAATGTCAATATTTGAGGCAGTCACCTTGAGCATTTTGTAGCTGGAAGCATTTGTAAAGCCTGTTCTCTAAAGTGAATGTGAATTAATACTTCAGAGGGACTGTCTCTCACTTTCTGACTATACAGAAGTATAAGGCAGTATTTTGCCAGTCTGATGGTGTTTGCTGGTGAAATTTCTGTATGGAATATATATATATATATATATATTTCCCCCCGACATGAGCAAAATAAGTAACTAAGTGTACTAAAGATGTTCTGGAGGAGGCATCTCTTGCAGTCTTGTTTTTTCTGGAGTCCTTTATGTCCTCAAAATTATGGCAAGCTGATGGCTGTTCAACATGAATTGCCTGGATGGTTTAGTCACAAACCGTAACTGCTATGCTGGACGAGAGAAAGTTGGAAAAATAGTTTTCTGACAGTGTATCTTGGAGTATGACTTGCCCTGAAGATTAAAATAAACCAAACCCACAAGACCAGAAACTTCATCGACTGTCCCACTTGCATCTTCTGGAAAAGGGATATTGACACAATAACACGTATTACTAGCATGTAAGACTACACATATACTGTTAGTATTGCAGTGTGCTAAGGAGCTGCCAGTTAATCTGCACAGTTCTTTCTTGCTTTAGCTAACTGAATGGTCTTCTGTTCATCTGTATCCAGAAGGTAGCTTGTTCCTCTCACCCACAGCTTGCTTCTGAAGCCTAGTTCAAAGTTTTTCCTCTTTTCCTCCTTTTGATCTCTGGTTTGACTGTAATCTCAGCAGGGATCTTTACCTTTATTTCATAGATCTGCATTTTTGGGTTAGAAAGAATAGATCAAAACTAGAGGAAGCAGTGCAATAAATACTGATTGTGCTGAACCCTGGAATTAATCACCATCTCAGCTGAAGTGTGGTGGCTGCTCATATGTAAGCTGCCAGCTCCTTGAACTGCAAGGTAAACAGATCGCTTCCCCTCCCTAGACTTTAGCAGTGGTTTCACAGAAGAGAAAGAAAGGTGTTTGAAAGCCACTTCAATACCGATTGAACATAGGTCATCCAGTTTGAGAAATCCATTTGCAGAAATGTTCTCATGGTCTGTCTGACCAACTTTGCAATCTCTGTTCAAATCTCTCCTTGTTTGGAGACCTTGTACCTAGGCAGGTCTTGTTTGAGGTGGTTTGCTTGCTTTGTTTCATGTCCTGCCTTGGCAATGTTTGGCACACCAGACCTTCCTCCAGTAGCATGCTGGTAGTTATGAAACCCCTTTGATCTGTTGAGGCTTTAATGTAGCCTCAGAGGCTTTGTGAGGAATTATAGCAGCTGCTGCTAACCATGTTGAAGTGCCACAGTGTATGTTCTGATGTGCTGTGGCTAACTTCCTTGGATGTGTCCAGTAGGTATTAGGAAGAAGTGGGAGGAATGGTACAAAATAAGTGGTCACTTTACACACTTATGCTGTGAACACTGTAAAGCAGAAGGAAACAAAAAAGGAAATCTTTCAAGCATGAAGAGGTGTTTGACATGCTTGCTTTTAGTGTGCCAGTTTCTGCAAAAACTAAAGATTTATACTTTGTATTGTGTTTTCCTGGGACAGCTTGCAATTTTACATGTAATTTGTTGCTATTTAAATGCAAATGGCTGATCTTTTGTGAATTTTCTTCCTTCAGAGAATGTTAAGTCAATAAAGATTTTTAATAAAGCCATCTTCTTAATGCAGGATAACTGGCAGAGCCACATGCAATTCCTCAAGGAAAGGATAACATGGCAGCCCCTACCTTGAGATAGATATATGGGGTTTTTTTAATACTGGAACAAGCGTAACAATGAAGCATATTCCATATTGTACCTAGATTTTTGAAAATTAAGACAGAGATAGGTAAAGAATGCAGAGCACTGAGAGAAGTTTTCAGGCTAAAAACTACCTTTGAGGTGCTGGGATTTTACTGCAGTCAAACCAGTTAATTCTTTTTCTAAGGACTCTGAAGATGTAGAAAATCACAGAATCATTTAGGTTGGAAAAGATCTCCAAGATCATTGAGGCCAACGTTTGACCAATCATCACCTTGTCAACTAGACTGTAAAACTAAGTGCCATGTGCAGTCATTTCCTGAACACCTCCGGGGATGGCGACTTCACCACCTCCCTGGGCAGCCTGTTCCAATGTTTAACAGCCCTTTTTGTGAAGAAATTCCTCCTGATGTCCACCCTGAACCTCTGCTGTGCAGCTTGAAACTGCATCATCTCATCCTGTCACTGGTTGCCTGGGAAGAAAGTCTGGCCCCCATTTGGCTAAAAACTCCTTTCAGGTAGTTGTAGAGAGCAATAAGGTCTCCCCCAAGCCTCCTCTTCTTCTGACTAAACAACCCAGGTTCTCACAGCTGCTTCTCATAGGACTTCCTCTCCAGACCCTTCACCAGCTTCCTTGCCCTTTTCTGGACTCACTCCAGCACCTCAATGTCCTTCTAGTAGTGAGGGCCCAGAACTGGACACAGTACTGAAGGTGCACCTTCACCAGTGGCTGAGCACAGAGGGAACAATCGCTGGCCTGGTTCTGCTGGCCTGTTTTTCGTACAAGCCAGGATGCCACTGGCCTTCTTCACCACCTGGCCACAGTGCTGGCTCATGTTGAGCCAACTGCCAATCAGCACCCGCAGGTTCTTTTCTGCTGGGATGCTTTTCAGCCACTCTTCCCCTAAGCCTGGAGCACTGCATGAGGTTGTTGTGATCCAAGTGTAAGACCCAGCACTTGGACTTGTTGAACCTCACACTGTTGGTCTTGGCCCATCTATCCAGACTGTTCAGATACCACTGCAGAGCCTTCCTACCCTTCAGCAGATCAACACTCGACTCAACTTAGTGTATTCCATGAACTTACTGAGGTACACTTGACCCCCCCCCATCCAGATCATCATTAAAGATATTTAACAGGACTGGGCCCAATACTGAGCCCTGCAAGTTTCTTTCCTTTTGAGAAATGGGAATAAGACAGTGTCACACTGAAATATTCAGGATGACTCCAGTTGTTAGTCTTATTTTTTGTTTTCCAGCTGTTAATTCATATGTAGGTGTTTCTGTAATGTGGACTGCAGCATCATTTGTGTTAGAAATTTTGTCCAACCACTGTGTGCTAACACTTGGGAGTGGTGATTTTATGAAGGCTGATAGAGCGTCAGTGTGAGGAATTTTAATTTTTTTTTTTCAGGAAAACTGTTTTGAACATCACTGTGAAAGATGCAGTGGTGTGTGTGACTTTCTTAAAACTGCAAAGGTTAAATGAGATTGAGACATGATTAAAGAAAGAAATGTAGCCATACAGGCATCTTGTTTTATTGGTAATGTTTTTTGTTTGTTTTTTTTTTTTCCCGAGGGCTTGCAAAGTAACTGATTAATGTAAGCAATACAAAAGAACAATTTTATGTAAGTACCCATACATTGCAGACTATTTTTTGGACTTCATAGGTTGTGGGGTTTTTCCCTTTTTTTTTT
>VWZF01000477.1:942566-1012279 GCA_013396755.1 Sclerurus mexicanus | reverse complement strand
TTTTTTTTTTTTTGCATAAATTACATTACTGATTTGCTCTGAGTGTAACCCTGCTCTCTGGCTAGGGGAGAGCACAGCAGTCTGTTCCAATACAAGATCTGTTGCTGGGTTATTAATCATAAAAAGGCATGATTACTGTGCTTTAGAGATGTCTTTGATTTTTGGGGGATTTAAGTAGGGTAGAGAGCAGTCAGCTGAAGTGTATATATAAATCTTTGCCCCATATCTGAGATTCTGAAATATTTTCTTTATGGTAAGGCTTGCCATTTTAGAGATATGTAAAGAGTTCTGTATCTCACTGAGAGCAAGTCACCTGAACTACAAATGCTCTTGTCTGAGGTAGGCAATGAGTTCTGGAGCAGACTGCACCATGTAAAAGACAAAGGGTTCTTTATCTAAGCAGCAAGGTGTGTGATCAATGTAATCAATCACAGGTTTGATCAGATGGGACACACATTTTTAGACCTAGTTAATTACCTACCTAATGCCAAGGAGGGGAGGGGTACCAAGGCACACCCTAAATTGCAGCAATTGAGCAAATTGGGTAGAGAGTTGAGTGATAAGGTCCATGTTGCTGACAGTTGAAGTAAAGATAGCAAAGTAGTCTTCTATGAAGTTGTTCAACGTGACACTTGAAATTCATCAGTTTCAGTTTGAAGACTTGAAGAACAATTTCATTAGCATGTGAGAGTTACTTTGCTTGCTGGCATCCAGTAAGTTTTAATGGTCTGTGTGGGCATAGTGGCTCCTGTGAAGGTTTATTATTTTACCAGCTCTGTTGAGGGCTGTGAATAACTGTCTTCATCTGTTGGCCTGTTCAAACTCATGGTTTGAACTTGAACTATCAAGAAGACAAAAGGCAATAGCACTATTGCCTATAAGAGAGAAGACCCACATTCAGAGAGCATAAATTCTTTTGCTCTTCATTCCTTTGTTACAGTTTTATCTGTCTTTTCAGGGCTGCCTAGTTATAAGGGTACATACACTTAAATGTAATTTAGGTTATCTGGCTGTGGTTGCTGCTTCCCAAAGCATAGAGGTTTGAATATAAACTCCTGAAGAGAATGCACTTCTATAGAAGTGGTGGTTCCTTCAACCCAGGTGGCATCGTCCCTTCTCTCTTACCTCCCCTGGCCGAGACACAGAAATGTTTTGCTGCAGTGCCAGATCCAGAATCCACCAGCTCATCCTTTCAAGCATTGAGCCTTCCAAGGTTAATTCAGGGCATCATTAGCCTGTGCTGGGACAGACTGTCCAAGGCATTTTGCAGAATGTCTCCCGTCCACGTGGTGCAAGGATGCTGTCAAAACCTGACTCCCAAAGGCAGTGTTCTGTGAAACCACTGGCCAGCAGTACTGCTATAACCAAAGCTTTAGTGGATTTGATGCCAAGTAGAACAGACGTTCTACCTTGTCTTTCACAGGTCTGAGCATGGGGAGGGCAGTCCGTTGAAAAAGATCAAATATCCTGTACTTTCTTTCTGTGTTACAGCTTCCCCCAAAAGAATGTATGGAGGTTTTTGTTGGTTTGTTTGTGGTTTTTTTCCCTTCCTTTTTTTAATCTGTTTGGTTTGTTTTTTGGTTTGTTTGTTTGTTTTGGGGTTTGGTTTTTTTTTTATACAAGCTAAAAGAAAATAATTTCAGACTGGACAGTATGTGACATGCTGAAATTTTCCATAGCATGAGGGTACAAATATTCCCACTGTATTTCTTTTCCTGTTTCTGATGAAGGAATATAGTCTCATCATGCACTTCAGAAACTTGGACAAAACGTAGAAAGTGACCCTGGTAAAGATTCATGAATAGGCTAAAGGTTTTATGAGCAACAACACACTGCTACGGGTTGCATTAGTCCCTTAGATTGAGTGAGCACCATCCAATATAGTAGTTAACACATATGATCTTATGCTTTTAGCCCAATTTAAGTATACTGTCTCAGTTCTTTGATAAGAGAATGATGCAAAATGTCACTGAAAAGCCTTTTAAAAAAGGAGTATGACATACAGCTTTAGCTTACTTTATACTTTTTCACAGTAACAAAACTCAATTTTTCAATTTAATTCCTATTGGTAAATACAGTTCTTTCTCACACAAACCAGATTTTTCAGGGCCTTTTTTGGTGAAGTCGGTATTAACCAAAACTAAAGAGCTTAGAATATGCAGCAAAGAAGGGTTTTCCCAGCTTTGTCAGTGACAGTCCCTTGCCAGTGAGAGTCACTTGCTTTGGAGGTAAGGCTAACTTACAATTAAGTATAAGCTAAAGATACATTATCAGGATCTGTGGACACCAGCAGAAGAAACAAAATTTCCATATAAGCATGTGATTTTTCTACTGTGAAGAATGTCCTAATATAAACTTCATTTATTAAGTGGTGTTTTGTTAGAAATGAAAAAGAACCTAGTTTGTTTAAAAAAAAAAAAAGGAAAAGATACTTTATCACTAAGTAAATGCTTCACTTTTGTAAGTACTTTATAGATGAAGACACCTCTAAGGAGTGATTGCTTTCACTGAGAACTTTGTGCAATTGTTTCTTTTCTTTTCTTTTCTTTTCTTTTCTTTTCTTTTCTTTTCTTTTCTTTTCTTTTCTTTTCTTTTCTTTTCTTTTCTTTTCTTTTCTTTTCTTTTCTTTTCTTTTCTTTTCTTTTCTTTTCTTTTCTCAAGACTTTATTTTAGCTGTAAACTCTGTAAACTGTCTCTAACAGCCCCGTGGTTTTAGTCTCATTAAAAATAGAACAAAGCTTTTAGCATTTCTAAGCCTGTCAGTTGGATTCCCTCCTTGCTAGCTGATTAAAAGACAGCAACCATGATGCATTGAATTTCTTCTACCATAATAAATGACAGTCTGGTCCAAAAAGTGCACAGTGTGGAATATACTATCCATTTTCTCTGTGCAGAGTACTAGGAGACAGCTCAATTCTTGCAGAAGCAGTTAGTGTCTACTATGAGAGGACTGCATGTAGTGAGAGTAATTTATTTTGATGTAGTTCTTGCCAGATTTTGGGTTCAGGAGTGTTGAAAATCCTGTTAATGCCAGTTTTGCAGAGACCAGCCTAGAGAAGCTGAGTCTGTAATGTTAGCCTGTATGCATGCTGCAAAAGTTCATTCCTGGAGCTGTCAGCTAATGTGGTATGCTCACTCCTGCCTTACTGGAGAAAAGCCTTTTATTAATAAACTGCTCCTACCAGAAACTGTTGGAGGTTGCTAGTCATGGTCCAGCTCTTGCTAGACTACATTAATTAAGTTATTAATTAATTTATTTATTTCCTGGAGGGCAAGGAGACACTTGGAGTGGGGGGGAGGACAGGAAGAAGCTGGCTAGTAGGTAACAATAGGGGTTTGGTGTGCCCTGATAGCAGTTGCAATGCAGGTAGTGACAAGTCACATAACTGGACTCCTAAAAATAAATCTGAAGTACTTTCAGAAAAATAACTTTCTGGCTCAGCTACAGCAGTAGCTTCTATGACCGTGTCGGCCCATGGCTTTTAGGAGGAAACATTTCGCTGACTTGGGGTATGCACACTATGGGGTTTCAGTGTCGACAAGAGGGTCCAAACCCCCAATTTTTAGCTGAATTGAAGGACTTCTGGTCAATGGGTTGCTGAAGTCCAGAGGGGGTCGGGAGAGAAGTTCGTCCAAGGTCAGACTGACAAGCCTTTCTGCCTTCGCCTGTATCATGGGATGTAATATAATTCCTGTGATTCATTTAACAAATTCCCTGCCATTGCAGAGACATGGACCACAGACACAGGTCTGTCTTGTCTATCAGTCTCATTTTCCTTCTTTCTTTGCTAATTCCTGGTCTGTCGTGTTTCTTGTGCTATTGTGTATGTTGCATGGTGGGCTGGTAAGTCTCCTGAGAGTTGTGTGAATGTGTGGATCACAGTAGGTCTGTGCACCCTGCCAGGTTTGCAGTGATTTGCAGCACCAAGGATCAGAGGTGCTGCTATGTGTCTGCAGAAATGTATTTCTGCCTTTGCTCCTACTCCTGTAATCCTGAGCTGAGCTTGTTTGTTCTTGGTCTCTAGGGTTATTGCTCCCAGTCTTGACAGCCAGTACTGTAAAAACAGAAGGATTCCTGCAGTCAGTGGCTTTGCTACTTCAAGAGAGAGAGCTCAACTTTTGTCAAAGCTAAGTGGCTTTATTTTAAGCCCTTGTTTGTACAAGCTCTCTTAGCAATGGGAATGCTAAAATTCTAGGTTCACAGTTACTCTGTTGACTTACTGAGCCTTTCACTTGGCTCTTACCTAGTCAAATGACTATAGTTAAGAGGCAGGAAACCAGGTTACAGGTCTTTAATTATGTAATATGTGGGTTGTCTGAGAATGTGCTTTAAAGTTTTTTGCCTAGTGTGCAAAGCCTGTTTTTATTTTATTTCTGTGACATGTTAAGCACTCTGGCAGAAAACAGTAAAACATACAAACTGCGTTTGAGTAAACTTGAAATTGCTTGCAAAGAAGTGACTTTGAACAAACCTGAGAGCCTTGCTCTTCCCTCAGGACTCTTACTTGGGACACATTTCCTCAAACTCTGGGGTTTCAGCATGCTGAAAATACATTGTACCAAACAGCTGTCTGGTAGGGGACTGTGCTGCTTGTATTTTTAAGAAAGGAGCATCACATGAATTGCTAATTGATCTGGACTGTGGAGTTTAGATTAGAACTCGAACATAGGTCTGGTCCTGTCAGTTGGATTTATTCTTATAATAGCCTGTGTGTTTGCCTTCACAGGGCTAAGAGTAAAACTGAGTGAACAGAAACTGTGTGGATGGTTGTGGATACCAGTAAGCTATAGGAAAGTTTATTTAGATGAATAGCTGGCTACTCAGCACTTAGCATAATTGAGTCTATTATCCTCCTTGCACATTTGATGCTTTAAGTAAGCTGCAAAATCATGATAAAAAGAAGCAGCATAGCCTAAAAAGCAGTGCAGAGCTTAAAAAGCAGTGCAGGAAGTTACTTTACATAAATGCAAATAGTCTTTTGTTTGGGAAGTGAGGAATCTTATGAAACAGTCTTCAGATGAAATGCAGTCTAATCTGTTTATTGCCTAAGGAAACTCCAGGAGCATGTTAAGAGTGACACTACTGGGTCAGATAAAAAAATGTTCCTCCATCTCTTTATCCTTCCTCTAAGAGCAACAAGTTGCAGATACAAAGAGAGAGCGTAATTTCTCCAAGTATCGCCTTTCTACTCCTGAAGCCTGGAGCTGTGTCTGCTTTTCCACAGCCTTTAGTGGACACCTCCTCAGTGAATTTTTGTGATTCCTTTTTTTGGAAACTACTTACACTTGAGCATTCTGCAATAGCTTCCTTGGTCTGTGGTAGCATAAGGTACTTCATTTTGCTTTACATAAGTTTCCTGAACAGAGTAAAGCTAAGGTGGTTCAAATAATGACTTGGCTCATTTTCTCTTTATGCTTAACTAGCTTTAAGACCTCTACCTTAGTGTAGTGAAGGAGTACTGCCAGGTGGGCAGTGAGCTCCTGGCATGGCAGCAGTGCTCTGTGCAAACAGAGGTGTATCTGCCTTGACAGTCTCCTAAACCACAGTGGGACCTGTCAGCACATCTGACTTTACTTTCTGTTGTGCTGGACAGTGTACAAACATCAGAAGTATGTCATGATCTTAATTTGTCGCTGTGGGACTGCTGGCATGAGTACGCGTGACTCTTGCTCAATTGAACCTTTTGTTCGGGGGCACGGCAGTGTGGGTTTGCAGACAGCTACAGTAAATCCAAAACCAGGGACCGTCATCTTGGTGGTCTGGACATCCTCAGTCTGGCCATGTTCCCAGGAGCTTCCGAGAAGCTGTGCTGCCACTTGTAGCCTTTCTTCATCTCATAAACTTCCAGTGACTGCTGAAGTTAGAAAAAGCTGAAGCCTTCAGTAACAGGGGATTTCCAGACTCCTCAAGAAAGCTACTCTATCTCTGCTAATGTTAGACCCTTTCTTCACAAAGAACGAGTGAGAAGGGAAGTATAGATGATACTTTATTATTTGTACTTTCAAATCTGCTTCCTCCCTTCTCTAGGCACTATTTACCTCTAAGATTATCCTGAAAGACTGACTGGATAACCTTTGCTGAAGGAGCTAGGATGAGAGAAGCAGCAGTAGAGTAGTAGCAACCACTGGTCAGCCTAATAATGCTGTCTCATACTGATAAGTACTCTTCTGAGCTAAACTGCAGGTGAGAACAGTAGCACTTGGAGCTGAAGAAGTGATTAAAGAGCACCTGTGCAGACAGCAGAGCTGCTATAGTATATGGCTGTCTGATTCTCTGATTAAAAGACAAGATTTAATGTTTTCTTTGATAACTGAAATGCTTATCGTACTGGCACAAACAGCAGCAAACGTATGTCATAGTTGAAGGGGTGCAACTTGAAAGGCTTGGTTATAGATTGAAAAATAAATCTAGATTGTCCTGGTTACTGATACGTAGAGATAACACTGTCTATGAGTGGACTTTGGCTCTTAATGCAGTGCAAGTGTGTTGCATTTTGTGTCGTGCAATACAGGTTTGCAAAAGGACACCGTAATCTGACCTGTAATGACAGTGTGTTTGGCTGTATGAAATGCTAATGCTTTAAAGGACTCTGTAAAAAATAAACCCTGCTTCAGATCCTTCTAGCACTCTTGCTAGTCACTTGATTAAATCATCCTTGGTTGCAGATGCTGACTGACAGAGAAAATAGTACGTGAAAACAAGCCAGGGAGACATAATGCTCAGTTATCTTCTAAAAATACTACAATAGCTGGATGGTACAGTAAGTTAAGTAACATGCTTAATTTCATATTGAGAGCATTTATCGGAAAAGGAGGGAGAGCTGGGGATTAAGCCATGAAGCAAACAAATGACTTACTTGAAGCTTGGTTTCAGCCCTGACAGGATGGGGGCATGGTGATGGATCAAAGCAGGTGCCCACCTTGCTGAGGGCCATGGCCTCAGCCCTGAGCTGGAGCCTGACAACAAGGCTGCTGGCACAGAACAATTATATAACTTCATTTCCTGTCCCCCTCCCCTTTCTTCTTTTAACCTTGTTCCAGTGTCTGATCTCTGCTGCAGCTGGCCGAGGGCCAGTGTTTGTCTGTGCACAACGGACACAAACAGATTCTGGAGGGTCATGTGAAACTACCCCTAGCTCTTTAAACCACACCGCCCTTACCTTTTCCCCTCCACTGCCTGCATTGCTGTAACAGGTGTGGCTTTGTTTATGCACGGCTTGTTGCTTTGCTTTAACACCTGGGTTTTGCTGGCCCTCAGAGTCTGGAGGAAACCTTTGTCTCCCTGTTTTGCTCAAGTAGCAGGAAAACTCTCTGGATCTTCTGGGCAGGTGTTTGCATTGAACAAAACAGGCAGGGGCATCAGCTTTATAAGGGCAGCAACCGGCAGTCATTAGTCACTATAACCTCTGCTTCTGAAAACTTTGACCATGGCGCTTTGGCTTAACTTCACGAGTAAGGCCTGTGGTTCTCAGCATCTTCTGGTACAGGTGTAATGTGATTCAAGAGAGGGTGTATCCTTTTCCTGTAAATTATTGGCAATTGCTAGTTAAAAAAAAAAATCCAGTTTAATTGAAGAGTTACAGGCTTGGAGCCAGGTGTAAGCCTGAAATAAGGTCTTTTCAGTTAAGTGTTTGTGTGTTACTGCTGTGGGAAACTCAAATGTAAAATTATGCATCTTGGCCCCATTTCACCTTTGTTGCTACGTAGCACTGCATGAATCTTGCCTTCCAGAAGGGACTTTTATCTGTTGGGGCAACTGAAAACACATTTAGATATGTAACAAATAGCTTATAACTGGTTTTCTTGTTCCAACTTTTATTTCTTTTGGGATGACCGGTTGCTCTGCCCAGCAGAGAGGCAATATGTAACTGCATCCATGCTTTGGACATTGGGAGTTGTTCCTGGAAAATGGAAATAATATTGCTAAACTGCATCTGTGGGGTTTTAGCTACCCCATAAAATTTTGTCATGTTGAATTGCATGGAGGGAGATGTAGAGAAAAGCTCTGTGGTAGGAAGGGATGTTCTGTTGAGTTCTCAGTGCGTGGGATGCTCACCTCTAAGCCTTTGTACTGAGAGCAATCAACTTCAGCTTTAGGTTTTGACTAAAAGTTTTCCCAGATAAGCATCTCCTCTCCCCTCTTGTCCTTGGTGCCTTTGAATCAATTACACTAAACTTTCTGGGGAACAGACTCATAATTTTCTATGTCCTTTCTGCAGTTGCCTTCTTGTATTGCAAGTCCCAAATTTCCTGCCTGAAATTCAAAACTGAGATGATGTGGGCCAGATCAGTGATGACTGTGTGGTGTCCCAGAGAAAATGAGATATATCCAGTGACAATGACTAGTGCTTTAAAAGTGCTAGTCATGTTATAACGTGATACCTTTCAGTTGCAAGGGATTTGACACAGACAGGAGCTCATGGGTTGCTTGTTCCTACTATGTGTTCAGTTAGCGCTAACAAATACTGCTGTGTTTCAAGGAAGTACGAACAAAGACAGTTGTGCTGACAGAAGGTCTGGTGTGGTTTGGAGGCTTTTTGATTCCTAAGAATCAACTACAAAAACTTGTGAGATAAGTGAGATGTGGCTCATGAAACAATAGCCAGTGTTGTAAAAACCAGTGCAAAGAATGTGAAGAGCTATAAGTGGAGATAGTCAATATGGAGGCAGAAGTCTGAGTGGTCCTGGTTGTATCTGGCATAGATGGATGCCATTTGTATCTTATCATATATTGTTTACTCATAAATACCTTCCTTGGTCATACCACTATTGGTAGTTTTTGTCTTACAGATGCCTGTGGGTTCTTGAACTGATCCTTAACAGTGAAGACACTTGAGTACTTGAATCAGAGCTCGAGTATTTGCTGAGACAGTCTCTTCAATTAAGAGATAATATAATTTATTTAATATACTGTTTAAGTATATGCAATTCTAATCCTCACACACTACATATATTGTGTTTTTGAACATTAGCTTATATTCTGTACACTGGAAGTGCTGGGCTGAGAGTTCACAGTTGCATGTAGTTGAATTGCCACTCACTGTGTGCATGTTATTGTTCTGCCATAATTATGCCATTTGCCATGAAGGTGGTTTCTATGTTTTGACATAAATGTGGGTCATGCCACTGTGTATTTATCCCACACTTTAGGCACAGCAGGATCGTGAATATAGTCACGTATATACTGCAGCAGTTTATGGCTGGTGGTATATCAATGCAGTTAACTTTATGCATTTTTCCATACCCACCCTTAACTGGTATATGCAAAGGTATGCCAGCTTTGTAAAACTATGTACCTGTTTTAAATCTCCTTCTCATACTTCTAAAATACAATTTATCTTGATTTTCTTATTTTCTTGTTTATATTTCAATTTCCCTGCTTTCTCCTAGTTGTCGTCTTTGGCAAGATCTGTGAGAAACCATGATGTTTTAGTCTGAGCCAAATTCAATTTGTGTTAAAACTTCATGAAATCTGATCTTGTGTGAGTTCTCGTATGAAAAAAACCCCAACAGGTTGGCATCCAGAGCCATGGATGTTTATCTAAACTGAACTTCTGATTCCTCTTGAGGTTTAGCAGTTCACTACTGAATCTGTTTCAGTCCAGTTAATTAGTTACAAAGCCCTAAGACACAGACTTGAAATTAAAGGAAACAAAGCCCCAAGCCTATTCATAATTTGAGGCAAGAAGAAACTTTTGTTAAACTAGGAAGTGCATTTACATCACTATTTCTCAGTTTGAAATGCAAACTGGTGTACAGATGAGCCAGTAGCAATTCTGGATTCATGCCACACGTATTAATGTGACAGTTGGGTGTCCCCCCATGATCTGCCTCCCCACCTTCTCTGACACTGGTTTCTCCATTCAGAGGCATGGCAGGGGTACTTTTGCATTGGTGGTTTGACTCTGTGTAATGTAGTTTACAGGGAGTATGGAATGCCTGGTTTTGATAAGATATTCCACTCCTCTGTTTTTAGGACAATGTAGATCAGACTTCAGCTCATGGTCGGCGGGATCTGGTGGAACCGGGTTTCCAAGAACCATCTAACCGCATCTCCCTGAATCACCAAGGTAAGAAACAATGGGTGGGAGTCCAGGCTCCTCAGGGGAATGCAGGCATGGTTTGGTCTTCATGTTGCTATTTCTCCTTCTCATTGGGAAAAAAAAAATAAAAAAAATGTTCTGGATGGTTGGAGAAGGAGAGCTGAAGAAATTCGTTTTTGTCACAACTGTCCTGTGAGCTGTGAGTAAAGATGACAAAGGACTTGTATGCATCTCAAGCCTTGTAGCCCAAGATGGGATTACTAGGCAAGGTGACAGGGATATTCTCCTGTTTTTAGGAAGGGGAGGAGGGAAGTACTGAAATGGAATTCAACCTTTGTAATGTTAAAGTTGCATTTAAAAACATCTTTGCTATAAGAAGGGTTCAGGGCTCTTGGCTCAATGTCTGCAATAGGAGAAAAGAAAAGCATGTTTACTTGCTTTCCACGGCAGAAATCACCCCGTTTTGAAAAAGAAAGTCCTGAACCAGACCTTGTAATGCTGGTGTAATAGTTTAGCTTCTGCAAGTCAACAAGGCCACTCATAAAAAATGAAAATAAATCTTAAAAGACTGTCTTTGCTGATTTCTGTCTGTTCAGATACATAAAAGACAAGTTACAATTATTGCATAGACTGTTCAGCTCAGCTTTATTTTTTTAGGTTTGAAGTACTTGATAATAGAGAATGCTGTCTTAACCAGTGAACCCTCTTACCCTCAGGGCTCCTGAGGGTTTAATTTGAAACCATGTCCTTGAAGGTCATCTTCAAATATTGTTTCATCAGTGCAACAGCTAATAGTAATGCAGTCAGAACAAGACCATTGAAACAAAAATGATTACAAGCATATTCCTTAAAATATTTGCCAAATATGACGTGCTTAACTTCATCCTTTAAAAATCCAGCATTTTTAATTTGTCAAGGGCAGCAAGACTGGAATTTCATGACTCGCAGATTATCAAGGCCATTTAAGTTTCACAAACAAGTCCAAGAATGTAATGAGGATTGTATTTTAACTTGGTCCTCTCTCCACGCTCCAGGTCTTTTGGTGTTTTTAAAGCTTTGCCTTCAATTGAAAACAGAAGACAACGGGTTGCAGTGTAATCCAGTCTAAAACTTGCAGTAACACAGTGTGTTGTGGCATGCTTGCATGCATAGAGCACAGTTTACAAATTCAATTTTTCATTTGTTCTAGAATGGTACTGTTACATTAATTTCACCTTTATTGGGATGTGCAAATCCTGGAGCAGATCTATACAGGTGACTTCTGAAGCTATTTGTAAATATACCCCCTATACTCAAGGGATTTTTTTTTGGGGGGGGAGGGGGGGAGGGAACAGATCCTGTGTGATTTGACATGTGGCTCTGTCTCAGCCACTTCAACATAAATGTCTGTATGTGGTAGTCCAAATTAATTTAGGAAACAGCAGTCTTAAAAGAAAATTTTGCATAGGAGGGTATGAGCAGTTTAATGTCTATTTTTAAAACAAGACTCGGTTAACATTTTTCCCAATATTGCTGAAGTAAAGAGTACTTACACATCCACAAATTGTTTGGGATTTTTCTTCTATGTCAGCTGACTGACAGCAATAAAATCCAATATTTCTAAAACCTTTCTAATTTTGTTGCTGAAGTGAGTATACAGTACATTGCTAATTTTGATGCTGTTAATGTCAGTAGTGTGGGTTGAGAACTGAAACCTGAATGGCCATAGGCCTTTAATGCTGTGCTGGCCTGCAACACTCCTGCCTTTTTGCAGTGTTGGAAGGAAACAATATGCCTTACAGGCATACCTGCTGCTTTGGTACCTTTTTGAAAATGGAACTGACCGTAAATGTGCTGTGATGTCACGTCTTGTGTGTTGTCCCTGTCCAAATGTGAGCATCTACACTCTTTCAAAGCACATGAATAATAATAAGCATTCTTGTCCAAGAACTTGAAAGTACAAGTATTTTAAGAGCTGGCATGTAATCCAGTAACTGATTAATGAATACTACATAGAAAAGTAGAACACGAAGAGCTCCAATGGGAGTTACGACATGGTCTGAACTAGCTCCCATGCAGTCACATTAGTCACATAATAAATAGGAAAACTAGCTTATTAACCTGAAATAGATTTTTAAGTTCTGTGGCCACTGTGTGCTTTGTTTTTTTCCGACTCTTGCACAAAACTTTGTTATTCATTACTTTCTGTTTAAGCTTTGCTGGCACTGTTACTGGTTCAAAGCTTAAGAGTAAACCTATATCCAGAAGCAACTTGCAGGACCATTGCAAATTAATCTGTTTGGTGGTACATCTTGATTACATGGATGATAAAGTATTTGGATAGACTATGGCAATTTTTGCTTCCACTTATATAAAACATTGCTTGCTGACTTCAGCATGCACCTATTAGTAGATCTAAAGCCTTTGTTCCTGTGTTTCACGTGAGCAGAAATTGTGGAAGAATTAGAAAATATTTCATGTATTAGATGTTCTCTGCCTTTTTCTCCTTAGTGTATTATGCGCTAAATGCTGCAGCTGAACTTTGAGCAACCGTACTTGTTACGTTATTTTATGTATGTACTTCCAATTCATACCTGACCACATTGCTCAGTGACTGCAGCAGATTTGCCAGTTTCTGTTGAATATTAACTTATGGTCCTTTGCTTTTCACTGGGAGAGCTTTTGGTACAAGCACTTGCAATTCTGAACCCGAACTGCCTATAAAAATGGTGATTAGCTTCTTCCCAGGGATCTGAATCTCTTCAACGCTAACTGGAAAAAGAGCATTCAGTTGGAGACTGAGATAGCCCTGCCAACTGTCCCTGTGTGAATAAGCCCTTTCTTGTGAAGGGTATTTCAAGTACATGTTTCCTGCTGAATCACTGTTTTTATACAAGCAGATGCTTTATAACTGTTCAGCTTTTTATTTCAAAAGAATATCTTCTAAAGATTGGAAGCAGAAGATACTTCTGTAAAGTGAGGAGTCTTTAAAATAGGAAGGTTTCATGTGAAACACATGTACAAAGTTTCGTGCAGATGGAATAGTAATTTTTCCTAGAAATGGTTTAATAACTACTTATGTGTAGGTATGCTAATAGACTTGCTTGCTTTAACAGTAAGTATTTTTATATCTATGCCATTATTTAATACTCACTTTTCAATTATTCTGATAATTGTGCAAATTTTGTAAAGGTACTAAATGCAAAGAGCGGGAACTATGATACCTTTTCTATGTTCCCCATAAGCTACTTCATAAATTAAATGTAATAGGAAAGAACAAGCTTTGTCTTGCTGAGCAATACTAATATCCATTGATGTAAAGGAACAGATATGCTTCAGCTACCTATTAAAAGTTACAGGTAGTTAAAAACAGCCAGTCAGGATTTGGCATTTAAGAACCAACAAGTCTAAATATTTCTGGAACGGTCCTTCCAGAAGCTGTAGTAAAGCCTCTAGGCTTAGAGAAGAAAAATGTCTAAACTATATGGCCTTTTCTGAAAAGTAAGGAGGTGAAGAAACAATCAAAACAAATTTTTACCATCTTTAAACACCAAGAAAAAGAGGAAGTTAGAGCATGCTTAGGATGGGACAGGTATTGTTATTTTTCAAAATCTTTCTCTTCAGGAGTGGAGTGTGGAGATGAAAGAAACTGTAGCCCCCTCATCCACATCTTGCTTGTTTTGCAAAACATTCAGCAGTCAAAAATGTTTAAAATTTTGAAACTACAGTTTTTCTGCAGTGTGTAGGCTTCAGCATTTGTACACTGTCCAGTAGTAAAGAGGGGTAGTGTAAGGCAGAGCTGGGGACCACAGTGGTGATTTTAGTCAAAAGACCTGCATTCACATGGAGATGTCATTTTGAGACCTTTAGTAGAGGTGATGGGTTCCAGCACTTGTTCTCTGTCCTGTCCCAAAGGATGCTGCTGGTTCTCCTCTCTCCCCAAGCACCCTGGCAGTGCAGCCTCTGTTCCTCTTGGCTGCTCTGTGATGCTGCTGTGTGATGCTACACACTTTGAATGTGTCTCAGTAGCAAGACAAATCTATCATAGATTTCCCTGTGCTACCGAGGAAGAACTTTGCCGTATGAATTATGATGGCAAAATGTGTTATAAGCCCTACAGACTTCGTTGACTCTTGGACTTCATGCCACTGCTGTTTCCCTTCTCACTCTGTACTTCTGGGATTTTCATTGTTGAGGCATGTTTCGGAGCTCATTTTTTTCTGTTTGTTTTTCCAGCAAGCAGCAAATAGTGCCAGCTCCAGTCCTAGATGTGAAGTTTATGGGCAATACTTTTTATTGATAATTGACATGTACTTTTGAGATTGTGTAAGTGCTTCTTATTCAGAATTTTGAAGCCAGGCATAAATATGATGCATTCTGCCACCTTGCCTTTTAGTGGAAGTATTAAACATGCAATGCTGGCACTTTCTGTATGTGTGCCTTTGTGGGATGATTGTCAGTTTTTATACAAATGTGTTTTGCCATGGGTCTGTGATGACAGATTTATCTTCCTTTTATTAATGCATTCACACACAGCCTTCCTTTCCTGAGGCACTCTTAGCTCTTGTTGGACTTGATGTTTTTTGTCACTGCAGTTTGCAGACAGAACTGAGCTGAACCTTATGGTACCTTTTGCTCCACAGCTAGGTGGCTCCAGCAGCGGAAAGGAAATGGTGATATAAATTGTTTTAGCCAACAGCTGTCCTTTGTCAACAGCCAGCTCATCCTTTGGTCCTTCTTGGTTGGTCATGGTAGAAAATCTTGCTTATAGTGAGAGGATGAATATGCCTTCGTTGCTCTTTGGGTTGGCATTAGATTTCCTGCCTGTATGTACAGACGACTTGCTCCCAGTGAACCTGGAGGGATCCAGGGCATCTGCCAACTTGCATCATCCTGCAGACAACTCTTGAGGGAGATGCTCTCCTATACCTTGCTGGCTAGTCACTAATACATCTGTAAGAGACAGTAAATGTCAGCATGTTGGAAACTACCCTTGTAGCACACTCTCTGGGTCCAAAAATATACAAGCCCATGTAAATACAGGCAGACTTTTGAATGAGCATGGGCATAGATAAAGTATTACAATGCCCAAGATTTAGCCCAGAGAAATAATCTTGTGTAGCACTCTTTCTCTCCACCATTGTTGTTATTACTTGCTGGTGATATCTTTTCTTTTGTATCTGCCTCAGGATAGGCATTGGAGGTTGAGGCCATGTTGTTATTCATTCTGTAGCTAAGGAGGAGTGTGTTTAGTAATAGCTGGTGATACTTCTAAAATGCTTCACTTTTGGGATCTGACTGGGATGAGTCTGTTATCTGGTGTATCAGAATTAACCCATGTTTTTTGCAGAATCCAGCTGGTACGGAATTGAAAATGTGGAGTGAAAAACAGATAGTCTTGTTTGTATTTCAGAAACAATACAGCCAGACATTCATGAATTCTCCTGCTTTGTATAAATGTTGTTGTCATTGTCCAGCCTAAGAAAAAAACCACCATTAGTGCCAGAAAGATTTACACTGACTAATCTTTCGCGGAGAGCAGAGGCCCTGCTTCCTGCCTAGCTCATTACAGTGCCTTTGTCTTGTTTTGGAGAACACTTCCATTTATATTTGGTGATGAATCTTGTTAGCACAGCTACCAGGAGGGCACCCGTAATAGCTGCATAGTTTAACTTCCCTCGGTAGATTAGTTCCCAAACCTTGGGCTGACAACTCTGAAAAAAAAATATGGAAAGAGAAGACAAAGTAGGTTGGTGTTTAGTACGGATAGTTTGAGAGATTTGCAGCAAGCTACAGGAAGACAGACAAATTGATTGAGTTTAGCTGGAAGACTGTGTATAATGTAATGAAGGTTGAGTGAAATCAGTGGAATGAGAAGAAACGGAACAAAAATTATTTAAACTGTTGCATGTTCAGCGAAAAATATTTGCAGATGACTGTTGCATTTTCTTTTATTTTTATTGTATTTTTTATTTTTCATTTTATTTTTCATGTATCAACTTTTTGTTATCAGCTTTGCAAATCTTCGCTTTTGGACATAATTAATTGTGTTCCTCCAAAGCCACCTGATATGAATAAAAAAGCACTGTATTATCTCCCAGTTGACAAACATACTATTATAAGCCTGTTTACAATGTCTCAGGATTCAGTGTATTTATCTCTTTAAATTTCTCTGACAAGTATTCAGTGCAGGGAAGGAGCCCTCTGTCTTGGTTGTATAGGGTGTAACACGGGTTGCCTTGGGGTCTTTGTTCATTGGAAGTTTTACAAGTTGAGGTGTTGAAAAAATTAAGTTTTTAAGTAAGCCTAAACCAAGAAGTATTACAATATTAAAAATTAATTTCCCCTATTTATGTGACTATCAAAGTAAATTTTAAGCCTGTTTTCTTCTGTGGCCTATGGAAAAATGGTAAAGTTATTGCCAGGTTTGCGATGACCTTTCTGTGTTGGAGCGGAGATGGTTGCTGGGGCAGAGCAGTTGCACTGAGAGAGCAAATGGAGCTGGATTGAGAAATTGCTCAAGGTAGTCTATGACGCACCATTATCCATCCCTCAGGGACTGAAGCTGTATGGGTGTATGGCGTCTGAAGTAGTGGTTTGGGTTTTTTATACTGAAGATAGAAGGATTGCCTCCACCTTCTCTTTCAAGATTTGTATCTGCAGTTATCGTGGGGCAGAGGGGAGTAGATTCACAAGGTGTGAATTTAGGGTAATTAGAAGCTCCTTCCTTGTTATTGTTAAATTCTTGTCTAAAGCTTTGGGAGGGGAAGGTGTAAATTGAGGCTGTGAGTGGTGTGATTCTCTTGCTTCTTTACAGGTCTGCCTCAGAAAGAGAGGACATTTACCTCCCTCACCCCTTATGTACTGGAAAACAAGTTAGCTTAGTACCGGCATAAGCCTAAAGCGATGTCTTTTTAAGAAACTAACCACTAATCGAATAATGAGAGACACTGCGAAATCAAGCATCCTTTTTAATTCACTTTTGTCTTTAATATTAAGGGAAGTGCATTTCCTACTGCCACTGAAGCAGAGCAAATCCACATGTCGAAGGAGGCGCCCTTTTGCATCCTCTAGCTGGGTAATGCGAGGGGTAGCATAGGGATGCCCTCTCTCCTTGTCTGGGGGTGTGCACTCTTGGGCATCTCGTGGAGAGCCTTCTTCCCGAGCCGCAGCTCGCACGGAGCGGCTGGGCAGAGCGGCACGCTGTGGGGGCTCTCGCCGAGGGGCGCAGGTGCCAAGCGGCGGGGGCGCGAACGCGCCCGTCCGCCAGGAGCGTCTGCTCTCCTAGCAGGAGGCAGACGTCCGCATCATGTCTTTGTTTACCTTTGGCACGCCTCCCCAGAGGTATGTCAGCTCAGCAAGGTGATGTCATCGGCGACACAAACTTTCTGCGCTGGTGCGACTACCCGGGCTGTGTCGGGGCGGCTGGCCGCTTGCCCAGCGAGCGCCTGTCTGCTGGCAGCCTGATGCAACAGCCCCGCCGGGCTCCTGGAGGGGAGCAGCCTGCAGTCCCTTCGTGGGGGTGATGCCGGTCCAGGCGTTTCATTTCTCGGGCTAGAGCTCGTGGGATTGACACTTGCGCTGGAAATGGTGCGCTTGGAAAAAGTCAGATATCAGAGGGAAACCAGTGACTCAATATCTACTCGGGATGAGATGTTTCTCCCAGGTACCAGAGCTGAGCTCATTTCTTGTGCTCTTATGTCTTTTGTGAGAGGGGGAAAAAAAAAAAGTCTAATATCTCATGGGTGTTGCACTCTCTCCTCTATTAATGTATTTACTTAGCAAATTGCATCATTCCCACTGCTAAAGCAGCCAAGTACGATAGATTCCACTATTTTTTAATAGTTTTATATACTTATTTATTTATTGTCCATGGTATGGGGACACTTGTGGTCTCAGGTCTTTCTCTGCCTCCTAGGTGGCTTATTTCTTCTATTTCAGTTAATAGTCTATAACTGAACTTAGTGATCTGAAATACCCTCTTCTAATTTAATCAGTGCAAGTTGACTGTAAGATCTTGGGATGATACATTCATTCGTTTTCTGGTATAACTTTACTACTTTTATGTTTTGCGGGGTTTTTTTTGTGAACTGACTAAGTTTGTACTCTTAACATGTTAGAGCAGAAGGATGGAAATTGATACCATCAACATGGGCTCTTTTGATGGCTTCTGGATGACATTTTTAATGTGGCTCAGTTGAATTCTTGCCTGTGCCACTCTACCCTCTTTCTGCACGTACTTGGGTTTTGCATATTCCCTGTCAAGGGTAATGTTTTAAGTGTATTTAGCTTTATGTAAGAAGCTTTTGAACCTTTCAATGAGGGTGTTATAGCCAAATGTCAAAACATGGCTGTGGGCACTTAAAATAGTCTCAGTACTAATGAGCTTTGCACCTAGGAAAGTTGATTTATTATGTAGCCTGGCTTTTAATCATACCATAACAATGGCAGTTGTTCAGTAAAAAGTGTCTCTGCAGCATCACAATATTAACTTGAAATTCTGACACCTTAGCCAAAATCAAATTCTACATTTCAAAAACGATTTGACATGTAAAGAGTAAGGGTATATTTAGAGATGGAAACAATCTGCATACTCACTATACTGTCTGTTATGAAATACACTTTTGAAAATATTCTTTTAAGAAGTATCTCTAATTTTTGAGATAAAAGTACAATGTCACTATGCAAGGTCAGCTTTAATGGAGAGAGAACTGCCTTTCAGTATCTGATTACATAGAAAGCTCTAGGGCCTTAATCTGGTTTCATGACTGCTGTGTTTAAGTCTGAAATAAATCTATTCTGCTTAGTCTGACATTTAAGAGTATCATCTATCAGTAGATCAGAAATTCATTGCCATTTTTCTGCAGTGAATGTTTGAAATCACCGTGACTGTGGAGGCTATTTTATTTTTTAAATCTCTCTACTTTTGTAAAAGCAGACAGATTTATCAAGAGCACAGTGTTAACTATACGTCTCTGTGCTTTCTGAAGGCAATAGGGGAAAATGGACCCCATTTTCTATGCAACTGATTTCCAGGACTGTGGTAGCACTGGTGGGGCGAAGTAGAGGCAGTTGTAATGCCAGATGCTGCTCCTTGAATTAAGATTGGCTGCACTTCAGCTTCGCAAGAAACCTTTTAACAGCCTTAGTTCACTAGTATATTTCACAATCTTGGAATCCGATTTTTTTCCCCCCAGAATTAAATTCATTTAACCAGATGAAGGGCCTGAGTTACTCCTGCCCCCATTTAAAGGATACTGAACTGATTTTTGTTCCATCTGTAACCAGCCATGCACCTTCGATCTCTCTTGTGGTGGCAGGTAATTTCTGATAGCTGACACAATGTAGCCCTCTTGTCTGCAAACAATTCTGAGAGACATGTATTCAAGTTTTGGATTTTTGTTTTCCCCTGACCTTCAAGGTTGTATTTTTGGTCTCTGTCAAAGTAATGAGAGGGTGGAGAAGAGTTTCCTTCCATTGTTTCTGCTAGTAAGTGTCCTAACCTTTGGCTTCTGTCTCTTCGGGCCTCTTTAAAAAAAAAATAAATTAAAAAAAATAAGCAATGTCTACATCTGTAACACTTTCAGAGGTAAGAAACAGAACAAGTGTGAGGTAAGACTTGTTCATAAGAGTGAAGTGGGGCATATTTGTGATACAGCAGTTCTCTTAGCAAAGGCTTCTGATTCAACAGCTTTGTGCTCTTCCTTTTCAGTTGTTAGCTGGTCTTAATTAGAGGAAGAATTATAAATGCTAAACAAAAGTTGTCCTTGTGCTTAAAAATTCACTGGATTTTAAAAGTTGGCTGACAGTATTATAGCAAATTTAGGTTAAGGACTCTGAACAAGTATAGAATTATTTTAAGAGTTTAGTATCCTTTTCTGCATATTAAAACAATTTGCAGGAACTTACATACTAGAAAAATGGGATTGTCACATAAAGATGTAACACATGGTACAGCTGAGAGGAAAATGCCCAGTTCAAATTATAGTTTAAACATGATCGTTCTTAGAAATGCCTTTTCTAATCTGTTTATAAAATAACGATTGGTTCAGCCAGATAACTGGAAAGTTCAGGACTGCAGATTTTAAGTTTTTTCCAGCATGGGAACGTATCTTGTCTAGTTCAGACAAACAAGTTGCACTGGAATGCACTCATGGTCTATATCAGCAAGTATAGCTTAACTGAGTTATGTCAAAAAGAATATATACTGTGGTATATCTGAAAAAAAATGGATGTCACTAAAAATACTTGGCTAATAAATTACCATGGGTTTAGGTGAATGTGAAAGTAGGCTTTCTTAGTGGCAAAGCTATGTTTATTTCAGTATCAACATGATTTTCTATGTTTCAAAAATGATTAAGGATGCATTAATGAAGTCAGACTTCAGATAGCAAAAACAGTGTAAAATGGCATAGGCTTCAATTACAACAACTTTCCCGTTTTTCTTTTGTAAGCCCTGCATCTCTGCAGAGCGTCCTGGCTGTATTCACAGCCAGTCCATGCTCAAAGAAGGTGTTCTGAAGGCAAGTGACCTTGGGTGGACTGGCTGGCAACTTTA
Organism: Sclerurus mexicanus; assembly: GCA_013396755.1. Classification (NCBI taxonomy): domain Eukaryota; kingdom Metazoa; phylum Chordata; class Aves; order Passeriformes; family Furnariidae; genus Sclerurus; species Sclerurus mexicanus. Next base: position 991,699 of record VWZF01000477.1, on the reverse strand, counting down.
TTAATAGCAGGGTCCTTGTTTGGGGCAATGGTTCATTTTCCACTCATTTTGAAAGTTGCGTGGAATAAAAAACGTCAGAAGCCTGCACTGCCACACACATGCCAACGAGTGGTTGTAAACTCTAGCAGTTAATGATGGCAGCCGCAGACCTGGCTCCCATGTGTTGGTAGTTAACCATCCATAACTTAAGCACTTACAAGCTGCTCAGAACAATTGTACTTGCTTGAGGTTTTGATGAACCTGGACTGCAGAAATCATTGCAGGACACTGCTAAGTGTATGTTTCTTTACATAAGCATCCAGAAGCAGCCGTGGGCTCTTAACAACCCCTTCCAAGCAGAAGTTGGGAAATGCTTTTGGGGGTTGATCCCTCTGCTTGTGTGGAGCAACGCAGAGAGTTAGAAGCACTCACTCAACAAATTGGCTGTTACATGGAACAAAATAAATCACTGAGGATGACTACCTACATTTTCCCCATTGCCAAAAAGAGGATATTGCTATTGTGAAACTTCTGTCAAATAGTGGTTGAGTTCTGCTTAATAGTGTGCATGTTATTTTTGAAGATGAAGTCCCGCTTTCTTCACAGTATTATTGATCCACTTCTGATGAGATGAAATCAAGACTGAAACGTGAACATCTGTGAGATTCTAGCCTAATACAACAGATAGAGCATAGGGTATTACTTTGACATGGTGGGTAGCCTTTCTGTAGATTGACTTGTTTTGTATGCAGCATCTGACATGGAAGTGGTGAGAGATGATGCAGCTTCTAAGTAGTGTAATAATTCTTGACTCACAGTAAGGAGGAGGTCAGTGAATTAAGATGAAGGGTAGTTGTAGCTTTTTCTTTGTGCACTTGGGGGTTGAATTTAAGCTTGGAACAGTGACCAGACTTGCCAGTTGACAATGAAACATTTACTAAACAGAAAAAAAAAATTGCATTAAATGTGGGATAATGAGATAAGGGAAAACCACTTGAGGCATAAAGCATGGTGAAAAGCCATGGAGTTTCTGTAAGACGGTTTTAGTATGTAGCTGAAATGGAACTATTGAAAGAGATCTAATTTGTTTTCATTACTGGAGGAGCCGAGATGTCTACTAATACAGTATTTATGTTTGTGGTAATATCTTTCCACCATTGTGTATCTCTATAAACCTTCTGTTTAAGAAAACGACCAAACAAAGCAAAACAAAAAAACCTCTCAACCCTTCCTCGATATGGCAATAGTGCAGAGCTGTTTGGGCCAGGATACATGTCTCCTGCCGTGTTAAGCTGGTGAAATACAAAACAGAGAGATCTCTTTCTGAAGAGCAAGTTTAGAGATGAATCTGTCAGATTGTTGGCTCCAAGGCAAATTGAGACTATCAGAGAAATGTGTTGAAGGCATGGCTGGGGTGAATGCCTCCTTTCTTACAGTGAGGGTGTTTGAGCAAGAAGACTTGGTGATCTCGGCGCTGATGACTTTGCTCTGAAAAAAGATGTCCTTTCAAGTAGGCTGTTCTCAGACCATTTACATTCCCCCGGGGTCTGGTGTCTCCCAGGGGTTTGGTGGTACAGCTGTGCTGGCACACTTCCTAATGTACTTGTAATAGCAAAAAAACACTTTCTCTGAAGGAAGTTTATTCTGGTTTGACAAGTGAAATGAAATGCAGCAATAAAAGCATTCTTAGACACTTATATTGAGCTAGAAATACAGATATTTTAACAGGAAAAACAGTAGAAACGTGGAGTAATTTCTACTGAACTGGTTGTGTACAACCTTTCCTTGTATTTCAGGCAAATGTGCAGACCTATGCAAAATGAGGGCACTGAATTCAAGAGGTGAACATTCAATGTGCGTGTGTCTCAGCTCCAGCTTGAAATTAGTCCTTTAGATTTTTGTGCCTTACAAACACAGAGGAAGGCTCAGCCCCCTGCCAATAAATCTGACAAAAGATAGAGAAAAAAAGCTTTTACACTATTAAATTGTTGGTTTCAAATCTGGGAAGCAGAAGAGAAATTTTTAAATGTCTGGAAGAGACTTAATGGTTAATCTACCCCCAAAACTTTTATGGCTTTTGTTTTACTAGTATAGGTTTGTGGTCCCTTTACTGTATTTTGTACTTGTAATGAGTCAGCTGTCCTGGAAAAATCCTGCTGTTCAACATACCTCACTTTATTCACTGACCTGGTATAACCAATGCGTGCATTTTTCACGGGTTAATTAATATCTGTCAAAAAAACCCCCAAACCACCTTGGTCAAAATACATATGTCTCATGTAGGCATCTAGATTACTCTTAAATGCATTATATTGGGAATATGTGGGAAGACAGAGTCTTCCAGTGAATCTCCAGTTTTGGAAGGGCCAACAGAGAGACTTGCTAATGAATGTAGAAGTGAGGGGTGTTGTTGATAGAGATGTTAATAGGGTAGAAAAGAATATAAGTAGCTCTCAATGAAATGGTACCCTACTGTGCTGAAAGAGGAAGACAGTAAGAATCTGAAATCATTTGATTCAAGTACAAAAGAAGGTGTTGCTCTTCAGCACGATAATGCTCAAAATTAGTTTACTGCAAGCTGAAAGGAAGCCCACGTGGGATGTCCATTTTGGAGCAGTGTTGGGGATTGAGGAAACTTTGAAGTGGTTTCTGGCGCTTTACATGGTGCAGTAGCTCTTAGTGCACATCTTTCCTGTTCTCAGACCATATGTTGGTGTTTTGTTCATTTTATGGTCAAAGTATGTATAGGTGCATAAACACATCAGAAAACAGAAGAAACCTTCCTCTATTTTTTATTACTAAAGATTAAGAATACTTTCAGGTAGCTGCATTCTGATGTTCTACTACATCCGCCTTGGCTTGTGCTTTAAGTTGTAAACTTGTCAAATAAGGAAACAAAGTCTGTGCTTGTTTGTTTTTCTAGTCAGATGGTCCTCAGGTTCATCTAGGAAAAGATTGAGGAACATGAGTGAAAATATGTTGTCATACCAAAGAAAATGCTTTTGAATTTTTGGAGGAGCAAAATAGCAAAAAGATAATATTGTGGTGTTGCATTATTTATGATGCCTGTAGCTTTGAAAAAATCTTGCAATGTTAAGACTGTCCTAAAATGAACTGGAATGGTACACTGCTGTAACAATTTTTCTCTGATTTCTTGCTTTGTCTATAAAGCAGATATAGCAAGCTTGGGACTTGTTTTAAGCTCACATAATAGGAGGAGGGGAGAAAAACCCTTGAACTTCATAGCTTAATAGAATAAGCAAAATCTTAAGAAGAACAACTGTATTGCAATTTGATGCCAGTTCTGCACTAAAATCTTTTATCACAGTGCAGCATTGTAACAATAAACCTCCATCATCATTGTCTTTCAACTTACCTGTGATAAGCAGTACAGTATTTGTTTCTGCCTTTGTGTAAACACTGTGCTGCAAGTGGTTCATAACAGCACTTCAGTGTGGCAAGCTGTGTCATGTGAGGATACTTGAGAAATGCATCATTTCAAAGCAGCTGACATTCTTGCATTGAGGTTGAAGAAGGCTGCAGCACTTTTCTTAAATCCAAGAAGCTTCAAGAGGAAGATCAATCTGAATTTGTTACTTTTTCCAAGTCTCTTTGTGCCTATTAAAAAGGACAGGCTTCTATCAAGTTAGATATATTTTCAGCTAAAAAAAGCCAGAGTTTTTAACAAGTGGTAAATGGGGCAAACCAGCTAAATAAAAAAACCCTTCAAAATATAGCATGAGATGTAGCTAAATTTGGAGTTCTTAACAGCAAGCAGCTGCTTAAGTAATTAAAGTATATAAGGTACTACTGACCAAAGCAATTAGTATGTAATTTCATTAATGTTATTAGGATTGCAGTAACAATATTTAAGTCTTTCTGTCCAAATCAAGATTGCAGGCAGTTTGTGACATGTATGAGATGAGGTTAGAAGCAGTGAGATGTTACGGTATGTTACAGCACCACTGTCTGAGTGGATCTGTAATTGCACAAGAACATGTCTTACACTGGCTCTATCTGTTAACATTCCTAATTGACATACGTTGCTCATGAGTTTACATATATATGCACTTCTAAAATTTTATAAGCTAGGATGTTTGTAAGTTTATATATAAAACAAGGCTTCACAGGGGCTGCTAATTTTTGTTTATCTTTGCAATTCCTTTGTGAGCTTGCTGCTGGTCAAGAGCAAAAGAGAATTATTCTTTTTGTATATGTTTTTGTGGTTTTCCCCTTAAGTGGTTGAAAAATCCTGGAGAGCTCACGCGTTGTAAAGTATTCCAAGTCCCTCTGAAATCGAAAGTGCTGCAGATTTCAAAAGGTTTCTAAGTTACAAGGTCTGAAACTCAAAGACAAGTGGGTGATGAGCCCAGTGACTACAATTAGGTAGTTTAATTCCTTCAAGAATAATCATAAATATTCTTCAGAAGATGGCAATAAGTTTTAGAGACTAGGTAGAAAAAATACATATCAGAGGGTGAAAGTGGAATATACTAAAGTCCAAAAACAGGTCACCTCCAAGTCTAGGATAGCATCACTGATGAATCATTCCTTCAGGAAACTGAAGCTGGGAAAGCTTGCTGATGGGACACCCATCAGTATTACTACCACAGTGGCTAACCTGGAGCTGCTGACACTTAAAAAGCCATCGAGAGAAGTCCTTCAGAGCCTTCAGGCTTTACAGCAACACTTTTGGCCTACCTTAAGCTCTGTCCTGTTGATGCATTGCCTCTTTCTAGGTCTAAGGCTTTCTAGGTCTGTAAATATGTGGGCGTGCTTTTGGCAGAGGAAACCAGTCTTCTCTGCTTTTCTGGGCTGTATTTCAGATGTGAAATGGAGCCAGGTGAGCAGGTTGTCTCACCCCTTGCGAACACTGACCCTGCGCCCACATGTTTTTGGGACGTCATTCCGAAGAGGAGTGGTGGGGGTGACTTAAGGCAGAGCAGTGCAGGACCTTGGTGCCCTGCAAGCTGTTTTGAGTGTGCTGGTCAATTCCTTCTCATGTGGGGTGAAGGAAATGGAGACAGCCTCGTAAGAAGCAATGGTCTGTTAACAGAATACCCTTGGGGGAAAATATCTCGTGTCCTGCTTCCAGCCTCATCTTGTGGGTGTGCAAGGAGGTGAGTATAGGCAGAGGATTGGGCTCCCTGAACACCACCTAGATGGAGGAGAGCAGCAGGCTGGTTTCCCAAAATCACAGGCCACCCTGTGTACCCGAATCAGGAATGCACACAACTGGTAAATCCCGCACATGGGTCTCAGAAGGAGAATGGGCATAATGGACAATGCCAATCTGTGATAAGTCTTCTGTGTAACACACCTTCAGCTTTTGTCTCAGGGTGAGCCTGATCCTGACTGATTCTCACCGATGCAGCTTACCTGTGGCAAGTTAAATCACAAAGGAGCAGGCTTTGAGTAGCTGAAAGAAACTTGATTTGCTGAGTTCAGAAGAAACATTAACACATTTTTGATTTTCTTAGGCCTAGATTAATTTAGGCTGCTGTCATTCCTTTTCAATGAAGACTCGAATGCTAAATTCAGATTATGTGTTCTTGTGTATTGTTGCTGGTGTCGGGGTTGTTGTTGGTAGTGCTTTCTTTGCTTGGTTGAGATTGGGGTTTTTTAGTTGGTTTTTTGGGTTTAAAAAAAAAAACAAAAAACCAGGTTGACTAACAGGAGTTCTTGGAGTCATTGTACGGCAGAAGGAAGCGTCATGGAGCTTTTATAAATGACTGCTTTTCGCATCAGCGGTGTGGGGTACAGACACCTTCGCTGGTGGCTCCACACCGCCATTTGGGATGAGACTGCAGCAATATGTTTTGCCATCTGGGGATCTGTGCGGCAGGACTGTGGCGTTCCCTTCTCACGCAGTGGAGGTTTGTACTGCGTTATAGCAGTAACTCCTCACAAATTATCCACCCTTTGCCGACAGGGCCAGGCGAGATTTCCTTATTCTGCACCCAGAAGTACTGTGATTTTTGGAAACAACTGCTCAGCTTGCCTGAAAGGAGAGCCTAAATTTGACAGCCAATTCAGGGACAGCATATCTGTGTGCAGTTGAAATTAAATGCATCCCCAAAACACTGTTCCTTCAGTGGGGCAAAGAAATATATGGAAAGCTTATATTGAAGTGCTGCCAAGGCAGTAAGAGGACACCTGATGGCAGCTACCTTCATCTGCGAAGCGAAGTTAAGGTAAGCAAGCTTGCTCATTGTTACTTATCAGATGGTGGGTTTAAAAGTCCCGAGTCAGAGGCAATTTCTTGTGTTCTATAAGTAAGTTCATTCGAATTCCCAACAGGCTCTTAGAGGAGGCTTTTTTGATGCTGTGTTGCAATTCCAAACAACTCTCCCCCAGTTTAGTCTCTTGTAGCTTATTTACCAAAATGACAATTGGAGTTAATGCTAAACTATTAAAGCAGCTGATAAAAAGAGACCAAAATTACTCTGGCGTTAAAGCATTTTACTTTTTCATATGACTTTGGTTCTGTTAACTCAACTCTGACAAGAAGTACCTTAAATATGAAATATTCCTGTTGCCTACTTTGCAAGTTCATCGGTCACATCTGGGTAACTATTATATGCTCAAAACGCAATCTTTAATTAACTTGGAGGAATAGCTGATTCATTAATTGCTCTGTGCAACTTTTGGAACTTGTATTACATCCTCAAACATGCTTTCTAAGCCAGCAATAAACCTGTTCAAAGCAAATTTTAAAACTCGTGGTTTAAACTTAGTAGGAGTAAAGGTTAGCTCGGGTATCAAGTGGTGAGAGACACGCCTAATTTAATAATAACAACAACAATAATAATAATGCTTCAGCACCAGCTCTGCAGACCCATCACTTCCTGAACAGAAATGCTAATGGACTTTTTGGGTTAATACAACTGCTTTTTACTTGAAAGCTGTATTTAAGTTGTTGTGGAGTGGCTGTGAAATAAAACCCCAGATGCAAGAAGCCTGGGGTTTGTTGGCTGCTAGGCAGGGACTTCCTCACACAGGTGGGTGATGTTCTTGCAAAGCAGCCTCAGCACTGGTGCTGGAGCAGGCAGGGCATGATGGGCATTGGCTGTAGCTACACAGCAGCATGTTAAGAGGTTATGCATGATGTTTCCCAGAGCAGGGATAAGGCTTGGACTTTCTTAGCAGGATGGGAGGGACTAATCTGTGCAGTGGTACTTACATTGATTTGTAAGGATGTTCAGCTGGAATTACTTGGCTGGGTATTATGGTGTTTAATCAGGGAGGGAGAACACACGTTCCCTAAAGGAAAGCAATAGATGCTTTGGCTGTTTTTAACTTTGCATTTAATAGCTTAAATGTTTGTAAGATTCATGGTAACTCTTCTCATCTGAATAAATTTTTAATCCCCTTTTGAACTGTGACTTGTGTAGTAGTGTTGTTTATTTGTCTGTATTTGATTTGCACTCATTTTTAATGGCTTTTTTTTCTGGCACGGGTGGTAAAGAATAAACCATCCAAGTAAAACTTTAGAAAAACATTATGAGTAGAAATGTGTATATAAAAAATAGTAGAATAAATTGAGAAAAATAATAATAATTTTTATTCATGTGAGCATAAGTAAAACACATAGTATTTTAAAGCATTTTATTCTGTTTCTTTAATGTAGAAATATGTAATCTTAATAAAAATGCAACTAAACATGACCTTTGCTGTGTCAAATTGCAGTTCTCACTGATACAGGATATCTTCTTAAAGCCATTCTCTCATAAATATGACTGTCTAATAAAATATGCAGTTTGCCAAGCATTTACCATGTGGTCAGCAGACAGTATTTCAGTTCATCTCCACATTGCTACCCAAACTAGTGCTTCCTGAGTTCTGCCTTGTAAGTACATTAATGGCTCAGTAGGTTAACATGGTTTTGCCTGTTACCTGAAAAGCTTCAGTGGATTTTCTATTTGGTTTTCTATAGGCTGCGCAGGCTAGGAGGCCTTCTGCTGCCCAAGTGTTGCCCCTCTTAAGAGGACTATGTCCTCTTAAAGGATGAGTGACAGTCCTTCTATAATAATCGTTTTGGGATGTATTGACAGGGCTTGCTTTCTCATTTTTTCTGTTGAGGTAATTCACCAAGAATGAAGTATCCACTTAGCCTTACCAGGAAGGTAAGACTTGAACAGGGAATTGCTGTGTTGATCAATCTGTCTGTGTCTCATGCATTCACCTATATTCGCTCTCCTTTTCATTTCTTTTTTGTCCTGAATTCAGAAAGGGCCATAATAAAGCTATAGGTTCATGACTATTCCTCATACATTTATAACTTAAGCTTTAGGTTTCCCTCTGTTCCTATCTCCTTTTGGACCAGGAAAGTCCATGTGACCTGCACACCCTGTGATGTATTATGTCTTTCACCAGTGCAGCTACTCAGTCCTCAAGGGTTTTCTGAGGATTAGGCTACTCCAGCCCCAGGTTTGGCTTTTGAAAGAATGTACCATTCTGCCCTCTGGGTGCTGCTTCTAGCCTCAATGTTATTTTCTATCCTCTGAGTAACTGAGGCTGTTTGAGTTTTCCCCTGCCTTGATAAATGCGAACAAATAGATGCTTTCTTTTTAAGGTCTTTCTCAGTCTTTTTCTTAATGAGCTAAAAGTTGGTGACATGAGAAAATAGTACAGGAAAACCGCTGAACTTCATGGAAGAAAGCTGCAGATGTTACCAGTTTCTTGAAAATAAATCTTTTGACTGGATTTTGTAATCAACTCAAGAATGACAATTTCCCAGAGGTCTCCTTAATCTGATATTCTGCTTTAAATGATGTGTTTACTTAGTATTTACTGTGCAGCAGTGGTTGTGCAGGCATTGGTCTGAAAAGAGGGTTTTGAAAGGCCATCGGCTGCTTGTGATTGCTGTCATCAGGAAGCTCCAGTGATAGCTGCACAAGACTGTGGAGTGCTCACCCGACAGGAGATGGGCAGTCCCACTGTCAGTGCAGCCACACAGGATCAGCTGGTGTCCTGTTTTACTTTGGGTTCAAACTCTGACCTATTGATTTTTTTAGGAAGGTATGCTTTCTTCCTACCTTGTTTGTTCTTTGGGTTTTGTGTGTGTGTGTGTGGTTGTTGTTGTTGTTGCTGGTTTTGGTTTTCAAAGCTGCAAATTTCCTACAAAAAAACTGGGTATTGGGAAGAGTGATTCTGTTCTGTTTTCTAAAGGGAGTGTGCATGTCTGGAAAAGGAACTGGCCATGACTTACATATTTTAATCCTATCTCTTATAGTTGTAATATACCTAATCAGATTTCTATATGTTTTAGATGTTTTCCTTGGATTTCAAACCCTGCTCTATTGTGATGTCATTAGTGCTTCAACACTTATGAGTGCCTTAGAGTCAGGGAAGGGTTCAACAGTGGTGGTGACACCCATCTACAGCAATTATCTGTTGAGGCAACCAACATCCATCCACTCCACAAAACGACCAACATGAGTCTACAGTTGTTGTGTTAGAAATGGGAACATGCACACTGGGAGGTGCTTCTGAATATTGTCTGTGAATAATTGCAGCATCGTCAAAGGACAAAACTGTTAAAATCTCCATCAGAGAGATGCTTTACCTTAGTTTGTCTCTGGAATTAAACAAATAAACCCTCATTATCCACTCCCCCTCCCCACAAATGCCTGGCTTTCATCAGCTTTACTTTTTATGATGTCACACGTTAGGCATGTGAACTGGACAAGAACTGAATTTCCATTTTTTAACCATACTATTTTCTTTCATCAGAATTCCTGAAACTCATTTTATGCACTAGTCTGAGGTTACAACTTCATTCCTTTCTGCTGTAGGGCACCTATAGCCAGTTGCTCCTGTTACTCATTGACACTTTGATTTTTTTACAAGCGTCTTTCATATATAGCTTATTCCTATAGTTGTTACCTAGCAACATTAATTTTGTTCAGTTTAGTTTGTCTTGTATTTCAAGAAATCTTTCAGGTGTGTTTTAAGAACGTATCTGGAGTCCAACCATGAACCTTCAGAAAAGAGGTATCTACAAAGGGAATTCTCTTCAGTGTCTGTAATTAACGTACATATATTTGGTGTTATTCATCACAGCCTTATTGGCAGAAATGGGAGTAGATACATGTGCCATTTAAAAACTACCCAGAGGATATTGGAGCAGTTACAAATTCACTGTTGATTTCTCTGTGTGGTGTTTCAGTGTGCTCAAAGAGTGCAGATGCCTATCTCAATTTCACGCTCTTTTTACCAACCAGCATCTCTATTTCTTGCCCTTCTCTCCATGACATGGTCCATTTAGCATTTTGGAAGCTGCACATGCACTGATGTGACAGTCTGTAGGCCAGCAACCGTAGTTACTGTACAAAGTAGAGAATTTCACTTAAGCTGAAGAACATTAGAACGTAATGAAGGGAAGAAGTCTTCAGTGCACAGTCCCATAAGGAGACTTAAGGGGTACTTAAAGTTTTGGGGTTCAGGCTTGTAATTTTTAATTCAGGCTATAATCACTCTGGAGTTGGTGATGCCTCTAGGACATGAAGTTGTGTATGTGTCTTCTGCTTTCACTTGAAATGAACAAAAAACCTCTAAGTGTCTAATGTTCAACCGAGGCACTCTTGATAATTTTCTAATTGGGTTTGACAGCATTCTCTGATCTGGAGAACAGTGTGAAAGCATAAGGTTTGCAAATATTTTTTATATTGTCTTTTTATTCCTTGTGCAAAACTGTCCACCAGTATGGAGTTTTCAAGAAATTAGGAGGGGAGAGATTGCGTAGAATTGGAGCTGGTGTTGGGAACGGAGGCTGTCATTCAGCTGCAGCAATACTGTAGAGATCACTGTGGATTTTTTAAAAAATTGTAAGAGATCTGCTTATTATCATCCACCTTCTGTTGCATGCATCTCTCAGAGGTGTACATGCTGCCAAGTACTAAATGCATGCATCTGCAGTGGGGCTGTAGGTAGCAATTGTACAAGAATTGCAGGTCAGAATAGTCAGCTGGTGCCTTTGGCATCAGTGGAGGCTGAATCCAGAGTATGGAGGGATGTGAGACATGCCTGTGAACATAGCAAATGTAGTTACATGCTCAGAGGAAGAAAGTAACAGAGGAGTCTGAGTGTAACCTAATGGACTTCTTTTTGCATCATTACAACCGTGTGTTGCCAGCAATAATATACTTTCAAAAAGTTTTAGTGACGGGGATTTCTGAAAAATCTTATCAACCCAGCATTTGGATGTGGCACTGGAGGGACATCCTGCAGTGTGCTTGTGCAAGGGGTCCCCTTAATAAGAGGTTGTCCTACGAAAGGAGTTTGTATACGCATCTCACTGTGATAATACTTACCTGCATTTTTGATCCATAAAACATGAGATTTCCACAGTACCAAAACCCTTGCAAAACATACTTACATCACCATTATGAATCAGAGTAAGTTATATGTGGTTTTAGAGGATTTGAAACAGGATGTTGAAGTGGATACCACAAGTATTTTATATGTTGGTTTTTTTCCCCTTTCAAATTCTGGGGTAAGTCCTTGTGTTCATTTTAATGTAAATATATTTTCCCTGTATCACCTGTAATTTACATAGTGTTTCACAGCATCATCAATGCAGGATGCTAGAATATATACAGCTTTGTTCCTTTTCTTTCACTGTTTCCATCTGTCTCCTTGTGGGTCAATTCATGTGTGCAGGAGAGCCTGCTAACCACTTTAATACCATCCTTTACTGAGCTAAACTTGAGTGAAATCTTACAGTAGTTATATCTTAGCTTCTTTGCTTTGTCAGGGTGGATCTGGAATGTGCTGCACTGAAACTCATTTTGGGGAACTGATTGCTGGATACAGGTTGTCATAGGAAGAGGTGATCAATCAACAGCTGCCTTACTATATCAACACTTGTTCATATACATGCTGTTAGGCTTTATATAGTATCAAACTTAATTATATGGCAACAGAAAAGTGGTATAGCCTTTTTATAAATCTATGGATTTCTTAGTAGCTCTTGCATCAGTCTTTTCTGTGAACTGATATAAGGGATACTGCTGGCTGATTAAATTAAAAAATGAGCAAATGAGAAGGAAGTTACTTATTTTTTTAAAATAAAAGGTTTTTACAAACCTCTTACATCACAGGTCACATAAGTCCTGTGGTCTTTTTCATAGTGTTTCCTGTGAACTGTAGACCATATGTAAAAGGTGAGGGTATTTGCTGAACTGCCACCGAGACACATGAAATGCATCCCTCTCTTTAGTAAAAAGCTGGGATTCTTTCTATGTTCATTTTTTTCCCCCTTGTAAACAGAATTTCTGCAATACAATGCGCCCCTTGACAGCCATGGAAATACCTGCTTGCTTTGGGAGGCTGTAACAGATGAAGATGAGCAGGGATCATTTCAGCTTTATGTTGCTTCAGAATAAGTGGGATCCCACTTAGTCGCGTTAGCTGAACTTAACATGTCAAGGCCAACAACTACCAAAATAAGTAAAAAAATGAGGATCTAGGGGATAGAGAAGGTCTAGAAGCAGAAAGACAAGTGGGACATGGTTAAGCACAGATTAAAATTTGCTCAGGCATAATTTAGGGGTTATCATCCCTCCTGACATGCTTGAAAACATTCAAAAACTATTCAAAGTGCTTTGTTTTAGTGGAACATGGTAGTTTAGCTTACCAGCTCAGTAGAGGTTTTGTAACAAAGTTTTCTTTTTTCCTTGAATTGAACTTTAAAATTTGTTCTTGTAATTGAAATCATGATTTACTTTAGCAAAAATATTACTTGCAAGATGCAGTGGAGCTGGGTTCTGAACAAAGCCAAAGTTTAACAAGCTGCGGGCAAAGAAGCAAGATGAAGTTCAGGCAGCTGTTAGTGTATGCACTTTGGTTCTAGTTTCGGAAAGAACATTGCTCACAGAACAGTCTATAAAACTGCCAGTACCCTGTCCATCACCAGAAGTATGTCAGGGCTAGGTTTTGCAAGTGTTTTCCTTTAAAAATTACATTCAAAAGCTGTTTGCATGTTTGTGCATGGAAGTGATAAGCTACCATCTATGCTGTTCACTTGAAGTGAAAAAGTAGACCTTGAATATCCACTTTCATACTCATTGATCTTATGACAGAATTCAGTACAGATTAAGGAAAATATCCTTTTGTATCCCTAGAAGTACATGTCTTCAGGATAGCTGGAAAGCTGGAGGTGCCTCAGGTACCTGCAACTCTGCCTGCTAAGATCCTTCCAGATGAGTCACAGAATTTGTGTGCACATACTTAGAGGGCCAGCATGGTGCCATGCTGGCTCAAAGCCCAGTGATTCGCAAATTTTGTTGTTAACTAGCAAGCCTCCTCAAAGCCAGTTTTGTCAGCTTTCTTTCCCCCCCTGCCCCCAACATGTAAGAGTGCTCTTGGTGGAGGCTCACTGGTTGGTAGAGAAAGGTCCTTCAAAGGATTGCGCTATATATATGAAATACCCTTCTGAGCAGTGTAGCTGGTTAAAGTAGTTAGAAACCCCATGGATGGCACATTTTATTTTTATTTAGTTAAGCTCTGTAGAGAACATACTGGATTACTTGGCAGGCTGAGACATCTGCTGGCACTTCCGAGGTGTTGGCTAAAGCAGTGAGGTTTCGAATTGCATAATGCTGAAATCTCTCCAAAACATAATGGTATTTAGTAGTAAATGCTTTTGTATAGAGATGAAACTGTATGAAATTCAAGATTGCAGGCTTTGTCTTCAAAAAGCTTAAGGATCTGTGCTCCTGCAAAAGTTTTATAGCAAGACTGAGTGCTATTATTAGCAGTGCTGCACCCACAGAGAAAAGGAGCTGACAGAGGAGTGAAACCAGATTCTGGACTATAGTGCAACCTTATTAGGAGAAATCTATACGCACCTTGTCAGGGACTGTCCTGTTGAAATTGAATTTAGGTGTGTAATTGATATACTTAAAAGCCTGCTAATGGTAATTCAATGCTTTAAAGTATGTACTTGGTTTGCTTACTATTTTGCATGAAGTGCGTCATTTTATGCATATCAGACTACGTAAGACACCTTTGTAACTATTTGATTATTCAGGGATAGCTCGAGAGGACTCTTAATCACTCCTTCCATGTTACAATCACCTGAAAACTTAATGATCTTGCACGCTAATAGCTTTGTCTAAGTTGTTAATAAATTAGCGCCCTCGGGGACCAAGCCATACGGACTTTCACTGAATATATGCTTTGACTTTATTCCCTTTCTGCTTTTCACCCTGCTAAACAATTGCTGTTAGTTGCTGCAATTTACTCCCCGACTCTGTGGCCAGGGTCTGTCTTCTTTGTCTCCTACATCCAACCCCTAAGCTTCTACTTGACAGCCATTTGACACCCTACAGCTCAGTCTTCTGGTACTTTAGATGAGTGATAAAATTCAAAAGCCTTGTAATTTGGCCTCTTCCTCTTCATACTCCTACTCCTGTGGTTCCCTTGTGATTGCTCAAGAAGTGTTTTCGATATGTCCTCTCCAAATAGGATAAGAATCTGGAGGATGGAATGAAATTTAAATTGCAGCTCTCTCTCAAGATCGCTAAAAATAGCAGGAAAATTATTGTAGACTTTGTCCAAGCAAAACAGAGCTTAGATTGTTTAACATGCATGAACTAGCTGACTGAAAAGATGGTGCAGCCTAGGGAAGGTGAGTCGTAGTTGTAGTGTAGTAGCTGTTAAGTACACAGACAGAGGAAAATTATCATAAAGAAATGAAAGGAAGAAACCTGTTTGTGGGGTGATGTGGGAGTTTTTTAGTTGGGTTGTTTTGTTGGTTTTTCGACACGTGTTCAAACCTGGCAATCCTCTGAGTACATCTTCAGTGAAGACCAGATGACTGTTACTTTAGTAAAGAGTCTACTGACTTTCAGTGAGGAACATAGTATTTCAGGTTACTAGAGATCAGATGTAAAGATGTGACCAGCACCTGTTTATTCTGAGCACATCTTTTGTTCATGCAGCACCAAGAACTGGGGTTGTCAGCAGCGTCCCAAGCAATTGCTGTGTAAATGCCGTGTTCAGATCCTGTTACGGTTATCAAGGCATGTTGTTGGTAGACATAAATTGAGTGGTGCTGTTTCAAATTACATCCTCAAGAAATGTGATATTAATACAAAATCATTTACAGTATCTAAAAGAAAGTTTTGTAGTTGGTTGCAAGCTGAATCGCTGCTTCTGGTGGTTCATTTACCTAATAAACATGGCAAAAGAACAGATATCAGAAAATAGGGCGTATTTTAGCTGCATAGCACTGTTTAAGTATTTGCTAGCTCCATTGCTTCTCTCTACTTACCATCCGTGTCATGGAAAAGTTTTGTGAAATTGAAAGTTTTCAGGCAGCAGTGGTTTATTTTGCCAGGCCAGTTGATACAGCTGGAAAACAAGGGCACATTTTTGCATGCACAGAGCTCTGGTCAGAAGTAGCTGTTCAGGCAGTGGCTGTGCTGTAACCAGAAGCAGAGATCGATGTGTGTGTTCGTCAGCCCGCTGAACTCCTGATAGGGAGTGACGTAACTTGCGGCCAGGGAGTAATTACAGTGCTCTGCAATAGGAGTTCAGAGAGTGGTTAGTGCAAAGGGCTTGCAGAGTTCTGTTGTCTTGCAGAGTAATTATGATCGTTAGGGAGGAATGATTGAGCACAAGTTACTTATTTACAGTGAGGTAAGGTGGCCTATATAGAAAGGTTAGTGCCCTTTTTAGAGACTGATGTTCCTCCAGTCACCCACAGCACCTCCCTGGTTGATTTATGTTGAACTCTTTAAGGTAGCAATCTATCTATCACACTGCAAGAGCAAGGATACAGATAAATCTTTTTATATGAAAGTATTTTGAGTGCCCTTCAAAATAGTGTATCACAAAAATATGCAGAAATACAGGTGGGATTTTTAATAAGATACAATGATCACTTTCTGATGTGTGCAACAGAGGAGTGTGCCTTCGAGCTATTGCCTTCTGCAGCACTGTCCTATGTCTTTTTTCTTATAAATTATTTGGTCTTCCAAAGTGTTTATTACGCTGTTTGACAAGCTGAAGTTGATACATTGACAGGCTGAATTGAGATATTTGTAAGTGATGCACATTTGAAATGTATGTCAATTTATCAGTAAGTGAAGTGGTGCTTCACATTAGCATTGTCATTATTAAAAATCCCACCAAATTCTGGTTACATATACACACACACAAAAATATATAGTAAATACTATAATAGAAATACATCATTCTGCATTAGTAGCTTTTCACCAAGAAAGACAAAACAAATGTCCACTGCTGACTGTTACTAACTGGTTTTCTGCCCTATAATAAATAAATTATTCCCATAGTAAAAATTTGCCTTGTAAAATATAACTATGAAATTATGTGATAGTTTTACTGAAACTTAGTTTTTGCTCTTGCCATATTTCTTTTATCTAGGACTTCCAGATGTGTTACACTGCTGTGATTTTGTCTTCCAGATGATGATGTGGACCTAGAAGCTTTGGTAAATGACATGAATTCCTCATTTGAAAGTTTATACTCTACATGCAGTATGCAGTCAGAAACCACTCCGCTCCTTCAAAATGGTCAGCTCAACCGCAGCCAGCTGCCGTCCTCGGGATCTGGCACACTGCAGCCCACGTCTCCAAGGCAGAAGGTGCAGAGGTCTCAGCCAGTGCGCATCATGGCAGTCAGGTAGGAGCAAGGGATTCCCCTCCTTCTGCTAAGTTGTCACCAACAAGTTTCAAAAGAACTGTGTTTTAAAATAGGAGATCCACTTAAGTAAGGAACCTAGTAGTGTTAGACTGGACTTCTGCATAGAAAAATCTACGAAGTAGGTGAAGGACATAATATTTCCATGTAGGTGAAGGACATAATATTTCCATGTATTGTCACTGTTTTTCTCATGAAGGTTTGATGTATCTGCAGTAGGTGACATGTAGAAGCGTATCATTGGTACCAATTGTCATTAATTATATCCATATTTGGATTTATTGCTAAACTCTTAAAAACCATACCTGTTTTACTGACAGCTGGTGCCTACTGACAGCTTCTTGGTGTTTTTAAACATAAGAGATTGTGTAGGTAGATGAAGCTGTGTTCAGGTAGTTTTGATACACATAAAGTTCGTCTCTGTGGAGGTGTCCTGAACAGTTCAAGACAAACAAAAAAAAGGGAGCACATCTTAGCTATTTAACTTTTCTTCTTGGAGCACTTTCAGCTCACTCAAGTGCATTGTATGAGTTATTGCCAGAAAAAACATGTATTAATGTTGCCCCCTGTCCTAAGGATAAGGACTGGAATTTAAACTTCAAGTGGAAGACTCTTGATGGTGATGAGAGAGTCTGTAGGTGATGTGGAAGTTCTTAAAATCTTTTTAGGCAACAGAAGGAAAGGAGCTCCTATCAGCATGAGTAGGTAAATTAATTTCTTTCCTTCTAGTTAACAGTGTCTTCTCTAAAAGAAGTGAAAAGTAATAATATAAGAAAAATCCCAGATGTGGAACAGGTTGCTTCTAATTCTTTACATTGATATATTACCTGTAGGAACAGTGTACTTAAGACGTGCAGCTTTTCTATTTGAATGGGTCGTATGCAGTAACTTCAATGCAGCCACGCCAGTTGATGATACAATTAGTTCTACAAGTATTTCATACTTAACCTTGAATAGGGTTGTACTAGAAAATGTACTCTCTGGAGTACTGTAACTGTTGATGTTTTGTAAATACCTCAATCAAAACACTTCCTTTAAACTATTTTTTTGCATTTCAAAACTTAGCAACTGTATTTTGAGAACACTGACTTTCTGAAATATGTAGTTCCATACACACAACAATATTGTGTGTTTATCATTAAAGAAAATAGCGGCAAAACTTTTATTCAGGTTTATCTAGACCCCTGCAGAGTGATGACAGCATCTTCTTTGCAACCAGAACAGAGCGATTGACTGTGACCTCTTAAGAGCACAGGTTCATGTGTGTATCAGTCGTGAAGTAAAAGATGCTCTGGCAGCAGTGGAAGCACAGCAGAGTTCAGCATACAGAATTCCCATTTTAAGGGAACCACACCTTTCTAGGTGTGTTGAGTCTGCGGTTCCACTTCTTACAATGGAGGTTAGTCAAAAACCTGCAGTACAGTGCACTATTGCACCATTGCTGATATGACATGTCTACTGGTCTGAAGAAATCTTACACTGTCCTTTTACCCTGTCCTCTAGGGAACTGCACACACAGGCAGCACAGAAAAAAAATCAAGCTGGTCAAGTAGTTGTTGGCATGTAGTTGTCATAGTTATGGTTGGAACCTGCTATTTATTGCAAATCCTCGGATCTCTAGTCTCATTCGTGGAACACCAAGACTAAATTGCAGGACAGAGTTACCTGTGGAGCAGATTTCACAGCAGTTGAATTTTATCAGCCCCTGGGTTCTGGTACAGTCAAAGACAGCGAGTGTACCCAGAGTGGAACACACTGTCAGGGGCAAACCCCGCAGTCTCCCAGGCATCTTTTTAAAGGAGGCTCTGCTTGCTGAAGGCATAGGATAAAATGAGAGCAAATTAAGGTTTTAATGATTTGCTTTTTAAATCCAGTAGTTGATTATCCCTGGAAACTTCCACAGTTGCCACTAGATGGTGCCTTCTGCCCAGGCATTGAAGGGCAGCCTGCTGCTCTCACCTAGTGCATCTTCAGTGGTGATGCCCTGGCAGTAGGGAAACCTAAAGCCATCTCTGTGGTCATGAATAGGTCTTAGAGCTTTTCTGGTGGGCTTTAGTTTTCCTTTTGTTGGTGTAGGCAGTGCAGATTTATTATAAACTGGAACTTGAAACTCTTGTTGGCCCTCCACATAGTCATGAGGCATATTTTGGTAGATGCCAACTCACCTGAACAGTGACTGTACAACTGGCATGAGGTGGGAGGGTGTAATTGCAGCTTATTGCTGAAGCTGAGTGTTTGCATTTTCATTTCTCCAGGAAATGGCGAGTTGCTTGGAGATAGAATCTGGAATTTCAAAAAAGGAGTGACAATATTGGTTTCAGTCTCATCTTAGAGCACTTTACAGTGGGATACACATTTGATTTGAAATCCATGTGTAATTTAGCTCCAAGTGACAGCTGTTGTTGTTTTGGAATAGCTTTACTGACTTTCTGGCACACAAGAGGTTAAGCTTGTAAACTAGTGCTTACAATGTTTTTTTGTATAGATATTTCTGTTTATTTTATTTGCACAGTTATCTCAGTTACTCATCCAAGTAATCAATTATAAGCAATGAAAAAAGAATAGATGTCTGACTGGTCATCTTTCACATGTAGTTACCTACTTTGCACTAGCAGTTGCTGTAACTGTGTAGTAGTTGTTTAGAAAAAGAGTGGTTTTGATTTCTTCTCCTTAGTGTCAGTTGTAAATGGTGGGGCAAGAGATCCAGGTCTAGTGATGCCACTTTGCTTCTCTTAATGCGTAGTGTTTCTGTGTTTATAGGCGTCTTCAAGAAGAAGAACAACAATTCAGAACATCATCTTTGCCGGCCATACCAAATCCCTTCCCAGAACTTTGTAGCCCCGCAAGCTCTCCAGTGCTGGCCCCTGGATCTTTACCTCAGAGTCAACCTGCTAGTAAGCATGTGAGTATGGGGCAAAGCTTTGGGTCATCCACTTGTGTGCAAAACAGCAGTGGACTACTTCAGTTTGAAGGTAGGAAAAAAGCTTCAAGATAAGTGAACACACTTGTAGACTTTGTCTGTGAGTAGGGCAACACTGGCTGAGAGACTTATCTTCAAATAGGCTTCAGACCTTTACTAGAAGGTTTGTAAGAATGAAGTGTATAAATGAAGTAAGCCTCTTTCAGATACATGCATGTAGTGAATGAAGCAGTAATGCCTAATATCTTTCAGAAGTCTAGTTAATTAGCTTAGAGTTGAAAGAGGATCTGTGCATTTTATACTGCATGTTCTAGGCGCCACAAAAACACTGATCAGCTGAATTCTTTAAAGACATAGTGCTGCTTTATTTTGCTGTTTCTCATGAAGCTGCTCAAAAAGCAAAATAGTGTCCCTAGAGCATGTAACTAGGCACAGCTCCTTGTAATGGGATTTAAGGGGAATGCTGTCCAATGGAAAGCTGGTGGAGTCGTTCTCTGGGTTCTTGGCAGAGAAGATAGCTGAGTTCCCATGTGGTCCAGAGCAATAACCTCAGTGACACTTCACTTTCTCTTCTCTGTCCTACTCCACTCTCTGAGAAACAATCATCTTGTTTTGTATTGTTCCTCAGGCACGCTGAAAGACTAAAGGTGGGCTCAAAAACTCTTACTTCGTAAACTGTGCTGACTTTCATGGGGATGAAAGGATGGGTTACTCTTACTGACTATTGGCTCACAACAGTTCTGTGCTTGAGTACCCAGAAATATTAAGAAGTTTTGTGTCATTGCTCAGTTAATTTGTAATTAGCTCTTACGTCCCTTCTGACAGATAAAGGGTTTGGGTGGACAGTTCAGCTACAAGCAGTAGACCCTAATGTTTGCCCTTGCATGTTCTATATTGCCTTACATCACCATAAACAGCTGCCTGATGTGTTGAAAACACATCTTCATTGGTTTTACTGTATTTCTTACCATATACAAGACAGACAAATAACCAAATAATGCCCTGGGAAAAAATTGAATCATCCTGTTGGGAATTTAGTACAGGGCCCTGTCAGAGTCCTAGCTACGGGCTAAGCAGAGAGACTGTTTTGCCAAGGCAATGTTGATCTGACTCTGGGGAGACAAAACCAGGGGCAATTCTGCCTCCTGGCACTTGGCAACTGGACAGCAGCAGAACTGTGTCTCTGAAGCAAACTGTAGTTGCTGATGAACCTGTGTTTACCTCTCCAAATATTTCCTGGGTTCAGGGATTCTTTACCTTTTAGCTATATGTTTTACTAAAATTAACCAAGCCACCCTAAACAGTGCTCTGTAAAACCTTAAGGAATCCTAAATGATCTGAGAGTCAGTTTTTGATGGAATTTAGAAATTAGTGGTTTAAGAGTAGATAAATATAGAAGTAATCAATCTTTTAATGCATGTAAGAAGATGGTTATGAATAAAAGATTTTTCCCTACATTTTACTTAATAATAATAATAATAAAATTAATCTACCTAATTTTAAAATGGAAAGTTTTGACAAATGTTTGGAAAGCCTGAAAGAATTTATATTGTGCAGATATGCCTGCAGCTGAATTTGTTAATCAAAGACAATCCATCATAGTGGTAAGAGCTTTTAGGGTACAAATTGAGGAGGTAGAGCATGTTGGACAATAGTGAAACATTTTGTAGGTGCAGATACACTGTTCATTCCAGCTGATCAGCTCATTGGAGGCAGCTGAGAAACACTGGCTCAGGGTGAAAGTTAGGAAAGTGTTCTTTTCTTCTCTAATGAATTATTTTCCTCTCTTTAATGAAGGGATAGAGGAATAGGACTGAAAAAAACCCTCTAGTTTTAATATATTGCTGGACAAAAGTAAAAAAGAATAGGTTCAGTTTCTTTATGAAGGAAGAGAACTATTTTTAATACTTCAATTTTAAACATGTTGTCGGGTAACAAAATAATCTGTTCAGCCTCCTTGTAATTTGTGTTTAACCCAGTTCTAGTTCCCTTCAGTGCAGTCTGCTAAACATCATGAGTAAAAATATCAGTAACTTAACAAATGTTATACATCTTTCCAACTTCACCCCATTAAAAAAAATATGAAGTTTGGCAATTTGAGTAAATTATTCTAGGACATGCTCTGGCTTAGATAAATGTCCATAGGTATAATATAAACTACTTGTTAACTAAATGAGTGATCAGCTTAGTTAAAGGACTGTAATAGCTGTTTTAGTAGCTGGCAGTTAGTTAAAATAAGTTGTGTTTTAAGAAAAATATAAATACAATGTTAAATGCAAAAAAAGGTTAAACATCAAGATGCTTAATTTCAGGTTCTCTGCTCCCAGGTTATAAACAAAGATTAAAATTGAAGATTAGAATGAGCCATTCTGATTATATGGGATGTATGAGGTGTTACTGAAAAGTGATTCCTTTTGTGCTTCTCAGGCATTTGCAGGTAAATAAGCAAATAGCAGTTTGAGCCAGCAGTGCTGCAGCTCTGATCACACAGGGCATCACAAAACACTTACGGCTTGGGGGAAGTGTTGCCTTTGGTCAGCTCGTATCTCGGCACTTGAGAGTTACCCAGGTTAATGTAGCCATAGGGGATTTCAGAAAGGAGTGGGTGTTTTGTTTGCTGACCATGTGAAACCCTGGAGCTTCACTGGTCCAACTTTATAAGCAATGCAGTGTTGTTAGTATGGTTCCTTGTGGAACACCTCAGCCTTATTTTTTAATAATAGTAAAATACAACTCTGCAGTGATAAAACCTAGTAGTGGAGGAATTTAAAGATCTAGTTTTGTTAAACACCAAAGAGTCTCATGTCATATTGCCAAGCCTTGTGCGTAAAGGAATGCCAGTTCTGTTCAAGTTTTAGTAAAGCTTTTTCCTAGTATATTGTTCCCTATAGGAAAGGGATGCATGTGTGAATGAAAGAGTGAGTAAAGGAGCTTTCAGGTCATAAAACTTGAATTATATATTCAGCTGAAAAAATGGATGTTTTTTCTCATCTGCAAAATTTTATTCATGGAGCCTGAGATATAAATTTCTTGTTTCTTTTGTGTATTTTCTTTTTTTTTCCATGCAGTTGCCACCACTTTTTTAACAAGTGGTTTACAGCATTGCTTTATGTACTGCTCTGCATTTGTTTCATACTCTTACTTTGCTCAGCAAAGAAAAGTGAAAGCAGTAAAACAATGAAATATAACTGTAATAAACCTTTCTCACTTTTTTTGTGGTAGAGCTTTTTTTTTGTTTTCTCATGATGGTGAAGCATTTTATTTATCTTAGTCAAAAAACTGCCTATATTTGGAATAATTTAATTTAAAAAAATATGAGATCTGTTGGATAATGGTACTAATTTCACCACAGCAGGAAGCAGTATGCCACCTGTGGCTCTGCTGCCAGTCAGGCATTGAATACTGCTTTGAAAGCTGATGGCTGCAGCAGCGTAATGCAGCTGCTCCCCAGAAGACACAGAACAGTGAGAAATAACGGGTCTTCTGTATTAGCACAAAACTAAAAACACATGTAGGCAAATAGGATAGTCATTTAATGGGAGAAGCAATCTGGGAGGTAAAACTGGAATGTTAAGTTTATTGAAATAATTCCAGATTTTGTTTTGGGGTTTTCTTGTATTTTGGAATTTATTTTAACTCTAGATAATCTTCTCTGCTGTAGGGAAAAAAAATAGAAAGAAAGAAAGGAAAAGATTAAAGATCTTGTAGATAATTTTTGGGGTTTGAGCACACATAGGTTGAGAAACTGGCACATAATTTGGTAGTAAAAGACTTAGATGAGAAATAACTGTGAATCTTTAGGTTCAAACCTGAACAGCCTTCACAGTGGCAGTGTCTGCACTAATATGGTTTTGTGACCAAACACGTCTGCTGGTAGACATTAAGAAATTACTTGTAATTAAAGAGATACATGCTCCTTTGGAGTTCAGCACTATGATACTTTATTACAGGGCTGCTGGTGGAAAAAGCCCACTTTGAGCTAAGTTTTACAGTGAAAAATGTTAGATGCCGACCTCTTGATATTGAACAGCACATGGGTCTGTAAAAATTGGCACCACTGAAGTTTTAGTAATGTAGCCAACCAGATGGTGAGTACCTGGATGAAAAGTGCCAACTAGCTGTGCAATTGAGCCAGTAGCTACTTCAGCTACTGATGTGGTGAGTGAGACACTGCAGGTGTCTTGTGTTCAGAGAAAGCATGACACTTCAAGTGGTAGCTGACAAAGAGCTCTTAAGTTTTTGAGTTGAGAGCAGCATTATCCTTGGACAGGAGGAGGGTGACAGGGGAGGAGTTACCTGATCAGTGCATGCCCAAGAATGCCCCTCTTCATCATGTGCATCTCTGTTCTGTACCACCCATCTGCCCCTCCCCACAGAGGCCAGAGCAAACCTCTGAGAGCATGTAGGCTACTCCCACTTTCCATGCTTAGGAGGGACAAGAGAAGCTGGAAGCAGGAAGGACAGGTCTGGATGACACCATGTGGCAATGCAAGACCATTTGATATTTTTCTGTGTCTCCCTTTTCCCCACATCTTCGTGTGTAGGGCACATGTACACCTACAAACAGAAGATCACCCCACGTCTGAGGGGGACAGTGGTTGAGGGCTGGGAGAAGGGACAGCTGAAAGTTTTTAAAACATTATTTACTTAACAGGATAAATATGTTTGTCTAAGAAAAATGGAAACCAGAAAATTACACCAAACCAAGACCAAACATTTGTCCAAAAGATTGCTAAAAACATCAGAAGCTATGTTACTGCCAGTTGAAGTCCATCTTTGTGTTGCTGGTATAAACTAAGAACTAGTTGGTAACTTAGGTTATAATTTCTGGTTGTGTACAAATATTTTGGAAAAAGCATGCAATAATTACATGTAGGTCACTGCAGTGCCACAGGATATTAGGCTTAAGTATCTTGTGTGAGTCAATGAAGCTTTCAGCTGTAAAAATAGGGCAAACTTCTCACATCCCCCCTCTATACAGCCCAGGCAAACTTCCAAAAAGCAGTTTGATGTACCAAAATTATTTACTCTTTTCTAGCGAATTA
Source organism: Sclerurus mexicanus (assembly GCA_013396755.1). Classification (NCBI taxonomy): domain Eukaryota; kingdom Metazoa; phylum Chordata; class Aves; order Passeriformes; family Furnariidae; genus Sclerurus; species Sclerurus mexicanus. Next base: position 967,081 of record VWZF01000477.1, on the reverse strand, counting down.
AATTCACAAATGGATATGAATTAATGCCATTCTTTTTTCCATATATAGTTACCCTTCAAGGGAACTCCTGTAAACAGACTTCTTAGTTTTAATTGTTCTAATTGCATGTTACGATGAACATTTTTTTCTTCCCGTAAAACTTTTATTTTGGCTCTTTGAAGACAAGGATGTTGATTTCCAAAAGAGAAACTGTATAAAAATACAAACTTCTGTATAATGCAAGTATTATGTACTAAGTTAGATTTTGCATGTGTGACAGCAAATTTTCTACTTCATCCTGCAGTGGAATAATATTTAGCAGCAAGACATTTTGAAAATAAATACTGACATCAGAATGAGTCAACAGGACATTACTTTCTCTAAACAGGCCAAATCTATAGCTGGATATAATCTGGACATTTCCTTAGGTTCAGGTCCAAGAACTCCTTTTGGCCTAACTTTAAAATATGGGTTTTCATGGGTATCTGCCATGAAACATCATGTTTCTTTCTCTTTCAAATCTTTCTTTGAAGCAAGCCTCTTGAGCTAATTAAATAACCATCCCTAAGTTGCTCTGCAGCATGTTTAACTCAGATGCCTTTTTTAAAGGAAGTTGAGATTGTTTTTGGAAAAAATGGGGAAAGAGCAGGTCTCCAGTGCAGGGCAGAGATGTAACTGCATGAAAACAGGCCTTGCACTTCCCTGGGTGTCCCTCTCTTGTTCAGCAAAACAAAACTTTCCTGAAGTGAATGAGCTAAATTTGATAGGCAATGAAGGAAAGACAATTGTATTACTTGTCGTGTTGTCTCCTGTGTCATGAGAACATGTTGTCCTTTTCTCAAAGTCTCATTTACTCATTACTGAAGAAGAGAGAGATGAATAACTGCAGACTAACGAGTGTGCTGGACTAAGCTAAAGACTGGCAGTCCTCTGCGCTCTTGGTGCTGGTCACCTGGCAGGTCTGCAGGCTTTCCAGCTGGAGCCCAGGATATGGTCTGCTGGGGACTGGGATCAGCACAGAGCCAAAGGTCCTTCTTCCTCACGCCTGCTACAGCAAGAAGCTTTGTGGTAGAAAGAAATTAGTCTCTTTATTCTTGCTTTTGGAAAGTGCCAGAACAGTAGTTACAGTCCCAACATGAATTACTGGAAATATTAAGGACATCTTGCACTCAAACCCAGGAGAATGTTATTTGTTGGGATTTTTTTTGTTTTTAATGACATAAACCTGGCCCAGCTCCCAGGAGCGTTTTGGCTCCCTACTGGGAAGCGATGCTCCAGCAGCAGGAGTGTGCTGGAAGGAGGGTTACATGGTCAGGACCAGCAGCAGCACGCAGGGGAATGCACTGTCCATCCGAAAGTGGTCTGGCACGCACAGCAGGATGGAAACCAACCTGACCCAAGCCTGCCCTGCTCCATGTGCTGGTTCCCCCACTGAGTCTCCAGGCACACAGTAATGTTTGCAGTTGTTTTAAGAAGCTTGTTGCACAGAATACTGAGCAGTCTGTAGTATATGCTGCAGTAACTGCATTAGCGTGTTCACACTAGATTTTTATGTGTGCATCTAAGTTACATGTGCCCTTGCACATTTTTATTGCACAACGTTACTCTTGCTATATTTTATTAATGGTACATTGTTCTATGCTTTGATCAGGAATTGACAGAACTGAGAAGCGATCAGGCTGGGAGTGCAGTGAAAAATGGGAAAACATGAGAGGAATTCTAATTCCCTCTGTGTCTAGTGAGGCAGGCAGGAATGCATTTGGGTGTAAACATAAGTGCAGTAGAGAATAAAAAAAATCCCAGAACCACATTGAGTGACTGTAATTATAACATAAATGAATGGTTGAGACATCGTAACTTTGTGCTGATAGCCCTTAAGGAGTCACTCAACATAGTAGGAATAGCTACGCTGAGTCTCAGCTCTCCTTGATGTCTGTGCTGTCTGGACTTGATGTGTGAGTTCAGGTCAACTTTAGACATTTTGGATAGAAACCTTTTTGGACCTCTCCTACTCAGATGAAAGAAACCACCAACTCATAGGTTGGAGCCTCTGCTGTGTATCCTACCTGACCTTGTGTTGTTGCCAGCAGCTGGTAGGTGAGCTGACCATGAGGTCCTTCCTGAGGTGAGCTGTGGCAGCCCTTACAGAGCTGTGCTGGCACCTGTGGCTGAGCTGCCAATGATCCCCTGGTGGATACTGTGGACATATGTAGTGCCAGACTGGGAAGATGACCAAGTTTTTGCTTGTTTGCTGGCACCGACTTCTAGGGATGGAAGGCAAAGCCAGTGTTTGTTAATTTGCAAACCATCAGCACAGTCGTTGGTTAAGTATCAGGAGTAATGCTGTTCATTCACAGCAGGTAAAAGGCTTCTTTGGACCTGTAATTTTCAGGACAGTGATCTGTACCCCCGATGACAGTGGAAATCTGTTTGAAATGTCCCTCTTAAATTCTTGTGTGCTTGTGAGTGGACACACGGTGAAGAATGAATTTGGAGTTCATTGTTTAGGTAATGGGATGGTTTTGCATTGCTCCAGAGCTTGCAGATACAGTTTTGTTCCATTTCCTAAACAGAAGGGAATGTTAGTTGGAATTTAATAGCTTTTTTTTATTAGAAGAATACCGCTAAGTTAATTAAATCATTATGGGATGAGTTTCAATTCTCCATGCTCTTGATTTATAGTCTCCTATTGCTATCAAATTCTTATTATATTATTCTTCTTCCTAATAGGAGTGCAGAATTACTGTACTAAAAAGTGATTTTGTTTAATTAATGTAAGTATCTTCAATCTTTGCTTCAACCTCACAGTAATCCAAACATCATTTACAAAACTTACATAAAAGTGAGTTTAATCTGGATTTGTTAAAAGGCAAGCCGTCATTGACTCATAAAAGCTACATGTCGTGTTTCTCTGTTGACATTAGGATTGCTTATTCTCTCTACTGGTAGACCCTGCTGCTGCCAGCGTTACTGGAGCTGGTTTCTCTTGCTGCATTTCAGGAAGCAACAGAGTTGGAAATACCTCCTTGTTTTTGTGCTTCATGCCTGGAATTTTTGGGTTTTCTGGTGTTGCTGAGGGAGAAATTAATAGCAAAATGGATTAATTATCAGCCGGGGCTTTGGATGCAGGATGCATGGGATATCGTTGGGGAATGTGGATAAAGCCACTTTGTCGCAGCAGACTTACTACCAGTGAAGTTTCATTAACAGAAAAGCAAACACTGTTCTTTAAGTGTTTGTGGGGGAAGGGAATGAAAGTGGGAAAGACTTTTAAATTCTCTTCCCAAACAGGTTCCACTTTAAAGCATCCAGATCTTTCCAGCCACCCCTTTCATTTGCCCAGATCTTTCTAATCTGGCCAGAGTGAGGAACTGCTCTGTTTTTTGGGGTTATTTAGATATGAACTGTGAGGGCACTGCTTTACCCTGCATACACACAGAGTTTGTGGTGTGCACTATCCATCCAGACATCTAGGAACATCGTCCCTATCCATGGCTCACGTTTGCCAAGTGTCCTGTGCTGTTGCAGGAGGCGTTGGGCTCACTGAATCACGCTCACGAGCCGCAGAGCTTAAGGAAACAGCTCTGAGTGCTGGTTCTGATGGCTGTGCCCGACAGTCACCAGGGAAAGTTGGCTACCCTACCGTGTGGCAACCTTGCACATGGTCCTCCTCTCTTGCTGTTTACATTCACCTTTAAAGATCACATTTTCCTACCATCCTTGTCAGAATAGGTAATAAGAATAGGAACACGCTGTTCATAAGTAACAAACATTGCTGAAAACAAAAAAAAATGCTGAAAAAAATGAGGTGCAAAACATTATGGAAAAGATTATTCTAAGCTAAACAGTGGTGTTCTGATAGTAAAACACCTGGATTTAACTTTACAGACAGTTCACCCTTGGACTTCTGTGAGTCATTTTTGAGTATGTCCTTGCCTTCAGACTTCAAGAGCAGTAATTACTCTGAAGTAATTTGCTTGTCATATTGTTGCTGATCACACTTACTTTCCCTAGAGCTTAATAAAATCCACTGAAAGCAAGCCAACCACAGTATTTCTAGATCTTATAAATAGCTTTAGAGATGTTTTCAGCAATTTCCATTCACCAAGTACTTAGTTATGTCAAACACGCTATAGATGAGATCTTTGGTAAGCATCAGGTTGTCAGGTACACAGTTTTAACATTGAAAAATACTTGTTGTGCTTCAGTTTATGAATGCCTTTTAGTAAGTTCTCCCAAACTCTAGACTAGTGTTACATTTAAAATTTGAAGTGTGTATGTATATATATATGGTTGTATGTAGGAGAAGATCAAAAGATTTCTTGCAATACTGTCAGACACCTTATAATGGATTTAGGGAACAGCTTGAAAAGAAATAGATATTAAATATATAAAGATCACCCTCCTCTTCATGAGGCAAAATAAAAAAGCTAATGTTACAGACATAACAACATTTAGTCATGCAAATAAAATATTGTATTTTATATTTTCCAAGTATTTTTCTGTGTTACATGCTGGTTTGCTCTATGAGATTTTTTTTTTTCCATGGCTGACCTTTGAACTTTTTTCTTTAACAAACTAGCTTGGCAAAGCTTTGTGAAGCTCATCCAAGTGAGGCTGAGCCTTGCCTCTTGTGTTACAGCCTTGTCAAATGAGCATCCTCTAAAAGGCAGACTCAAATAATGTGTTGCTGAAAAATGTCCTTGCTATGGTTGAAGCTAATGCCATTCCATTTGTAGCATTTAAAAAGTCCTAAATATATTTAAGAAGCCCTTTTGTCATCTTCACGAGAGATGCCAAGGCTGGGTTTTACTCCTGAATGTGGATCCAGTCAGTGTTTTAGGTGAAAGTTTTGGTTTATGCTTTTTGCTTTTCTTTGAGCATACTTGCCCATCATGATTTGCACACTAGTCTCTTGGGGATTTTATTTTTTTTTTTGGCATTGGATTGTTTGGGGGTTTTTTTTGCCTGCACAGATGAAAAAAGTAATCTAAATCCCAGGTCTTTTCATCTTCTGCAGAGAGATGCTGTCATTCCAAGGGAAGCGAAGCACTTGTCAGCTGGGGAGGCAGAAGAGTAGCACATTCAACTCCAGGGATAAAGAATGTCTATTTCTGACAATTTGTGCAGTGTGACACATTTCTTAATATTTTCTAGGATGTTAATAAGAAGGGGAAAATCAGAAGGCTGCCAGCTATATTTGTGCAAATGTACCTTCTGTGTAATTTCCCTTTGCTCCCAGTGAACATTGAGTTCTGCATTACACTTCATGCAAGTTATAAATGAGCATTTGCTTACACCCTAATTAAGCGTAGCTTAGAGCAGTACTTAATTGCAACACTTAAGTAACACAGAGGAACTTTGAGCCAGTGTGGCTAACAAGAAATTAACTTCATGCTCTGCCCAAGGTTGCGCTACCTGCTGTGTCTGTAAAGTTTCATTACAGGTTGCCCTCTCTATGTCCATGGGCAATATGCACTTGGGCAATCTTTGGAGCTCACTCGTCTAAGAGAAACCTCTAGGATTTAATTATAGCAGGAAATTCTGCAAGAAGTGAGACAGGGTATGATGGAGTCTTTCACTGAGTAGGGAAATTGCCTGTGCAGCAAATGCTGGCTTTGACTGTCTCTAGCAGTTCATCCATTGAACAGATGTCCAAACAGGTCTAAGGTGAAAGACTGCTGTGTTGATGTATAACCATTAAAATGAAAGAGCTGAATGAACTTAATAGGCTTTCTACATATTACTTTTATCCCTTGAATAAATAAATAATCTAGTAGTTCTGAAGATGGTGAAATAAATTTTACAGCACTGTAAACATGCTCACATCAGTTTCTCTGCTTTCCCTCTTTCTCAAACCTTCTCCAACATGCAGCTGTAAAAGCTGTGGTATTTAACTTGTCTATCAAATTGCTTAAAGGTGGTATGCATGCAAAGAGCTTGTTTTTCCCCTAATCCAGAGTCTTGAAAGTGCTCATAGCCCTACAGTCAAATAGTAGCCATTAAAAAAGGGGAGACCATAATAAAATTCCAGAAAAAATAATGTAAATAATGTGTATAGTGCCATGAGTCACATGACATGACTATACATGATATACAAAGACTGCATTCTTTGAGTTCACAACAGTCTGCTTTCTGCATAATTGAGTTCATCTCTACTATAGCTGTGTCTTTTCTGAACATATTAGGTTGAACTTAGAGGCAATATCTAGGTTTGAGGACTGATGGATTGTAGGGGAATTAGTTGATTTTCTTCATTACTCAATTTTAAAATCTGTAAATGTAGGGAAGTAGAAAGTAATTTTTTTTCCCTCTTCTATTATGTGACTATTGACATAAATTTTCAAACCAGTAAGGTCTCACTGAATTGAAGAAACTCATTAGACATATTTGAAGAGAAGGTGTTTAAGTCTGAGTTGACAGTAGCTCAGATTGCTTGGCTTAGACTTGCAGAATTCTGACCCTGATATGGAGGGACTTCTTCCATTACTTTTGTACAAAGCCAGTTGTGTTCGTGCAAAACTTTTGCAAGGCCAGTTTTCCTGCAGTGACTTAAGAGATCTTTTGAAAGGCTGTTAAAGAGTACTTCTTTACGCTGAACAGTTCTGCTTTTTCACTACAACCATACAAAACTGTTTTTGAAGGATGCATTTGTCTTTGCATAACATGGTTGCAAATTAGGTTTGTATGCTGTAGCTGAACTAATGGTATCTGGAATTAAATACCTGTATTGATTATTGATTGCATATGGAATTATAAAAGGTATTCATTAATATCAGATAAACTTGGAGGTCTTTACTCACAACAGACAAGCAGTAGGAATGGTCATACTTTTCATATTATTTGCTGTGCAGTGGCTTTTTTTTTTGCTGCTGAAAAGTGGCACGTAGACTAATGAATGTATCCAGCATAGCTGTTTTGCTCACTTATAGTGAGCCTTTATTTGAATCTCAGCTTGCAAGAAGTAGAGATTGAAATCTTTAGCTTCAGAGGAGGGTACTGGGATTTCTTGCTGAAGGTAGTCTTCACCTTTTTGTGTCCAGCTTCATATCATGAATGTTCATATCAGCAGTTGGCTTGAACTCAGTGCATAAGTTGCTTATAAGCTCTGGAAGAGTGTTGGGTTTAACCACCCTTAGGTTGTCAGATCCTTGCTGTGATGGTCCCAGCCTTTTGCTCTCCTTCTGTACCTTTTCAGGTAGCTGCTTGCTTCCTGTTAAAAACAACAGCAAGTGCTATTTTGGGAAGGTGTTGCATTCCACATTCTGCTTGATGAGCCTCATGTCTGACGAAGAGTCCTTTGTGTGTGCTGTGTTACTCCTCACCTCTTATTTGGGTTGCCTCTCTGGGTATCTTCAGTTAATGGTGAGATAGGGAAATACCCTTCAAGTGCATTCACACTGTCTTAGGGTGGCAAAGCTATAAAAGTTGATAAATTGCATGAGTGCCTCTTCTACTTTCCATTGACCACAGTGGGAACCTGAATGACTGGTGAAGATTAACTGTGCTTTGACTGAGGTGGCTAGTGACAGCTGAAATGACTACCACCTCTGTGTAGTTTGGGAGTGCAAACCAAACCTGAAACTAGATAGTGATCTGTGATGATGAAGATCCTTTCCTTCCCTTAAATTACCAAACTGTTTTATTAGGACAAAATTGGGCATTGTTTCTAAGTGGGAAATTTTTTTGACCATTTGCCTGAACGGCCAATCTCCTCCGCAGTTACTGTTGGAAGAAACAGCAGTTTGTTTATCTGGAGAGATGCTGGCATTCCAGGGCTGATTATTTTTCCGTCATCTGTTAAGGGCTTGTGAAAAATGATCAGTTTTTAATCACATCCTTGTTGTGCAAGTTCAAGTCAGTGCTCTTCCACATGTCTATTTAGAGGTTTATCTTCAGTATGCAGCATTCAGACATCTGAGGTAGCCATTTTCAATAGAGGAATATATATATGATTTAGGGAATGAATAAAGATGTTCGTGGACAGATACTTTTAGCCATTAGTACTCGATACACAATAGCACAATAGTGATAATAGTGATGCCGAACTAATGGGAACCTGGGCAGGGGAAATACCTCTTCCTCAAGAGCCAGTAAGCCCACAGGGGAAAGTGGTAGCAGGAGTTTCTAAGGTAGAGGGTTATGGAACTGGACTGCCATTACAGAAAGGAAATTACCTCTGATTTGCTTTCTGATTTTGAACTAGGGAAAGCTACCTTCAGCTCTTGTTTTGTGTAGAAAACCAAATGCAATAAACTTGAGTTGGTTTGTGAAGAACGAAGGAGGATTAATGTCTGCTGATTTATTATCTTTGTAATGGACAAAGTCATCAAGATCTCTTTCTGATGTTTTAGTTAACTAAGAAACCTGAATTTGTCATTTCAAGGTGGTTTCCATGCTGAACCCCAGAATGAAGCTACCTGGTAATTTATCTAGTCCAGTTTATATATGTGGAAAATAATGGTCTTTACAGAGGAGATTAAGATGTTAGGCTTAATGCAGCACTGTCCATGGAAGGGAAGTGTGTTACATCACAACTAGAAGTATGCACCTTTTCACTTATTCTTTAAATGCGGTTTTCATGGTAAAGCTTAAGGAAGTTCATGCACTTGCTATTTTGTTATGCTTTAACAAGTGAAATTCATAGGCTGTATAGGTTGGCAAAGCCTCAGTTGATGTGAGCCAAGCAAACTTGGGTTGTTTTCTGTACAGCTGGGTGCACTGAAAGAAGAACCTGCAGAACTCTGGCAACAAATCCACAAAACCCCTTATTTCTTACAAGTTACACTTTGGGTCTGATCAGTGTCTGTTATGTTGAAGGGTGTATAAACAACAGTTGAACCAAAAATAGTTTCAGTACTGAGTATTTTTTGTTAATACTCTGCAGCTAGCCAAAAATTTTTACTTTTGCCATGTGTAATCTTGTGCAGCAAGATGGGGGAGTTGTGGAAGAAGCAAATGTTGTGACACTCTTCTATGTTGTACAAAAGGCAAGATAGATTTTTCTCCAGTAAGAAACCTTATGCTCAGCCACCATCCAAAGACAAAACCTTCTGAAGCTTAGAAGGCAATAGTTCTTCCTTTGTGTAGAATTGTCTCTTATATGAACAAATTAAGAGTGGTAACTAGTGAGATTTACTGAAGTCAGCAGATTGTTTGACACAGTTAGAAATGCAGTAATAATGAATAGCTAATATTATTACTGCCAGTTATAATTATTAATACAATATGTTTTTAAAGGACACTTCACTTCAAAATAAATTAGTTTTCATGTGTACAACTATGTATTTAATTTAACCTATGAAATTCTATGTGGCGATTGAACGAAAGAATTAGATATTGAAATGTAAAATTTATCGAATGATATTTAAATGTATGTTACTGGTTTACATAAATATAAGACTGTAATAACCATATAGACTAAAGGAAGTAGGTCTTAGTATTCAGATTCGTAACAAACCCAAGCTAGTGTTTGGGGTGGGGAAGGAAAGGAAGAACACTGTTTACATTTAAATGTATTTGATTAAAGTTTTGTCTAGCAGGGACTTTTAAATTTTTATGTTTCCCAAGATCCTAAGGTGAGATGTTTACATGTCTTCTGTTATATATTGATGTAAATTGTACTTTTGCCCTTTAAGCCTAGCAATCTTAAACTTGTAGGTAGTTGCAGCTGAGTCTGATAGCCAAGTGCACAACATTTAGAAAAATTTTATTTTGAAAGGGAATGGAATTGCTCACTCATGGAAATAGAAACTTCAGAATAAGAAAGATATCCAAAGGTTGATCTACCCCCTTCCAGTCAATCGGGGAGGGGGGGAGGTGGGGGGCAGGTGGGAAATGAGCTTATGAAAAGCAAAATAAACCTGACATCAGTGCCTTTACATTCTCTTTCAGTTTCTCTGTGGTTCAGTTCAAGAAGGTTTCAATGACCTAGATTTTTCTCTACATAATTCTTGAAGAAGATTCATGATATAAATACAGATCCATCAAAATCCTTTAAGAAAAAAATTATCATTCGTGCCAGGACAGAGATAAAGTTACTGGTATCTTTGCATAGTGGATTTCTTTAACCTCTTGATAATAATTTAGGGAAGGTGAAAGGGGAAAAAGGGAGCATGCTTGAAGGTAATGACTCTTACGTGTATCCATAGCCCATAAAAACGGAGTCAACTCCCTTGTCATTGCCTTTCTGAGTCTTGGGAATGGTTGATTTCTCTATGATCAGCTTCAGTAGTAAGGTTACTCTTAACAGACTTTCCGCTTAATACCATGCAGAATTGGTTTATAGAGAGTGTCTATTATTTTAGAGAAAAGATTTGCCCAATGTTTGGGCTTTTCCTCTGGGCATCTTTTTCATACTCATTTGCCTATGCTAAATGAAGAAAGCAGGCATGTGGGCTATTTGAATATAATTGGCTTTCTAATATAGGTAATTATTTTAAATGTTTATTGGGATCCTCATGAAAATTGTTGCATAAACTTTCCAGTTAGAGAAAAGCTCTTTGATTGCATTTGCACAAGATATTTAATTGGGTGGACAACACAGAATAAATACATTTGGAAATTATCTCAGGTTACCTGCTTTTAGGGCAATGCTCATAGAGAGGAGAAAGCTTTGCTTCCAATCAACTTCAAAGATAAGATAGCTTAATTGGAAGCTGACTGTGCCTTGACAGCTTCAGAGTAGCATGACTTCCATGTAAAATAATCTGAAACAGATGCTGAGTGAAAAAGTAGCATTTTCTTTCATGCAAGCTTTGGCATCAAATCTCTAGCATTATGTTATCTAGTTCTATATCAGGAAGCATTTTTCTTATTGTGACATGGGTTTCAAGCACTACCTCAAATTTATACCTACACAGTTAAGTTCATCAGCCTTTAACAAACAGATCATAACACTAACTTAAAGGGAATTTTGAACCACTGTGGCCTGGGAAAATACTGCTGAAGGATCCTAGGGAAAGACTCATTTAGGCTTCCTAAACGATGATCAAATGTCATTAGATCTTTTTCATTTTTTTCAGTTAATATTGTGGTGTTTATGTAACTTTTCACTATCTGTGTAAGAGATTACAGGCTAGAGAAACAGGCTGCAAGAAAGCTCATAAGTTCAACAAGGGCAAGTGTAAAGTCCTGCATCTTTGGAGGAACAATCTCAGGCACCAGTACGGGCCACCTAGCTTGAAAACTGCTTGGCAGAAAAAGATCTAGGGGTCCTGGTGGACTCCAAGTTGAATGCAAACCAGCAATATACCCTTGCCACCAAGAAGGCAGATGATATCCTGGGCTGCCAAAGGCAAAGCATTGCCAACAGAAGGTTTATTCAGCACTGGTGAGGCCACACGTAGAGTACTGTGTGCAGTTCTGGGCTCCCCAGTACAGGAGAGACATGGACATACTGAGACAATCCAGAAAAGGGCTAGAGAGATGATTAAGGGACAGGAGCATCTCTACTGTGAGGAAAGGCTGATAGAACTGGTACTACTCAGCCTGGAGAAGAGAAAGCTCAGGGGCATCATATGAATGTGTATAATTACCTTAAATGAGGGTGCAAAGGGGACAGAGCCAGGCTCTTTTCAGTGGTGCCCACTGTCAGAACCACAGGTAATGGGTACAAACGGGAACACAGGACGTTCCCTCTGAGCATCAGGCAACACTCTTTTTACTGTGAGGGTGGCTGACTGCTGTCAGTCACGTTCCAGAGAGGTGGTGAAATCTCCATCCTGGAGATACTCCAGGGCATCTGGATGCTGTCTCAGAAAACAGGCTCTAGGTGACCCTGCTTGAGTTACAAGGGTGGACGACATGACCTTCAGAGATCCCTTCCACCCTCAACCCTTCTGTTAGGCTTTGATTGTTCTTGAACTTTTATAATGGAAAAAAACCCAAACACAACAAAACAACAACAACAACAAAATAAAAAATGGTTAAGGGTGTGTTGATTTTGAAATATATCATCTCTGTGTTATGTCTTAGATATTAATGTTTGGACTTATGAGGATAAAGCTCACTATCAATTCATTTATAACTACTGAGTTTCTAAGTAATGTTTTTACTTGCCTGGCATGTGTCATTATCAGCATAATCTACTTGAACATCTTGCAAGAATTCTATTAAAATTTACTTCAGGGGAGATTTCTGTGTTGAATGTTTCAATCTTATTTGACTGTGAACAGTACTGAAGTTAAGCAATAGCAATCAAAGTACACCTAAATATCTGTTCCATGTCATATATCAGTAAAAATAGAAAGGAGCCAGTTGTCTAATTTATAAATGCTGAGAACCTGGACCAGAGCACTTAGAAGATGATCTGTTCTCATGGGAAATCCTCAGCCTTGGAGGCACTAAAAATAACATCACTCAAATGCTTATTCAACTAGTCATAAGGGATAAAATGAAAGATTACCAGTTGGCAAAAAAGATGATGGAAAACATTTAAGGGCTGCAAAAAGAGGTTTATATGATTCACTGCAGCTTTGCACTGAAATCTGTGTGATAAGTGGCAGTGGAATAACTGATAATGATACCCCTGCAAAGGAGAAAGCCTGGTCTACTACTATGGGAATGACTGGGTGGTGAGGGTGTATTGATGTCAAGGTAAGAGGATCTGCTTTCGAATACATAGCTTTGTTGGTCTGCAGTACAAAGCAGCACTCACATCTCTGTGTTGTGACCTGAAGCAGGAGATACAGAGAGCTGACATGTTAATCTTTGGGAATGGGATAAAGAGAGGAGTTGTGTAAGAGAGGAAGGATGGAGCAGTGTGTGATACTTCAAATCAGGCTGCTGAAAACTGGGGGCAACATGAGAGAGGAGAGGAGAGGCTATTGCTGTTCAATCAGCTATGTGGCCACAGGTCCTTTAAAGCAATCTATGTGTCTGTCTGCAGAATATCTTATTGTAGCTTTAGCAAAGTAACCTTCTTTTTAAAAGTTGGCATGAATGCTGCAGACTTCCATCCAAATAATACCATCTATAATGAACTACTTCACTTTTGAGCCACTGCTGCTCCAGGAATTAGTGCTTGGAGACCTCAGTACATAGAGATGATAGGAGAGAGCTTCTGGAGACATTGTTGTAAGATTATATAGAGGATCATTTAGTTGCCTTTGTTTTTCAGCTTTTGCTAAAAACTGGCTGATTCCTTTCAGTTCATAATAGGCTGAATACTAAGCTGTTTCTATAATGTCATGGATTGCTTGTTAGGCATCTTTTTAATTAGTGACATTTTATTTAGTCCAAATTAAATATGCCAGATGTAGCTGATTTAGTGGCTAACAATGATGAGTGAGGGGAGGGAGAGCTAACATATAGCCGTCTGTTCTCAGGGAAGTGTTTTTTTTTCTTTTTTTTTTCTTTTTAATTTCTAGTTCCACAGGAGAAGTTGGAGTGGTAACCATGGCAGCAGGGAATTTGTCCCTGTAAGCTAAGCAAAGGGGTGGGTTGTGTGGGGTTTTTTTGTGTTTATTTTTTTGTTTGTGGTGCCTCTGCTTGGAGAAAGGGGTGTGCAAAGTGGTCTTGAGCAAGCTCTGGAGAGAGAAATTGGAAATAGATAAGTTAGAGATGCTTGCTGTGGACTTGAACTCCTGAGCTGGTCTTACTGTAGTGTGCATGGATGGATGGATGGATGGATGGGTGCAGCATTGAAGCAGAGTGGTGAAAGATGCAAAAAATTTCCTGGTAACTTGGATCTCTGTATTAGGCATTTTGGGATAGGGTAGTTAGACACTGTGTGATAATAAATCTCTCATATTGTTGTATTTGGATTTATGCCAATATTTTTCTCACTTTTGGCCGCTGAAAATGAATGATTCTTAGCAGGTTGGAAGAGAGCAAGATTTGCATGGGGCTACCTGCATTCAAGAGAGAATATCTAGCTTAGTAATGGTGCCATAACCCTGGATTTTGCATCAGCCCTGGAAACTTTTGCTATATCATTCTTAAATTTGTGGAAAAGCATTGTTTTCCTCTGATAGTTCAATCTACCAAAAATTAAACACTAGAGCAGTTTCATGGAACAGTTTCTTTCCCATTAAAGCAGTTGATAAAAATGAGAATTATACATGCCTTGGGGAGAGGATAACATAAGCCCTCTTCTTCCATTGACATAACTTTTCCTGGGTAAAGATCTGCAGGGGGTTAATTCAGACCGCACAATCAATGCTTACACAGTTGCGTAGAAATAACCCCCCCAATGCAAGCAGCTCTGTTAAAAGCAGTTATTGTGTTCATGTGACAAACTGACCCATAAAACATCCTGAACGTTGCAGGCAGCAACAATTAGCTGATACTTACTGCTTGAAATCGCCGGCTTCCAGAGCTGGTAGCTTGGGAGACAGGAAGTTAAGCAATATTGCTGAATACTGCACAGCAAGGAGGCAGCTGACGGCCAGGCATTAGGGATGCTTTGCCATGCTGCTGTAGTTAAGCCTGTCACCCACTCCTTATAAAGCACCCTGCTGTTATTGTCAGAGCAGTATGAACTCAGCCCTATTGGAAAAACCTACTGTGGGTTGCAACTGATGCTATCAGAAGGCGGGAGATTTGTATTTCCAAGATGTGCTTGAGCTTTTGGGATTTTCAGCACATGGAGGCCATTACGCTGTAAATTTTCATAGCATGTTTGTACTTTAGGTTGCCACTGTTAAATAGTCATTATTCTTTGAGTGCCTGGGGGTTATAGCCAGTTTTTGTTTTTCTCCATGTTTTGCCTTTTTTTCCAGTAGCTTCCATGACCTTTTTCACTGCCCTAAGTTGATCTTGTCTTCATATTTTCACACTTTGGTTGGTTGTAGTCCTTGTATTGTATCTTCATGTGACATACCACACTTGATTCTTCTCTGATCAACCTATTCATATTAAATTCATAGAGTTTTTCTTTAAAAACTTCTTTTTGTTTTTGTTTCTAGCTTCCCCATCTCTCCTGGCACCTTTGGTGTAATTGCCTGGTTGGGGATGTCAGTATTGGTTACGGTTCATCAGGATGTGGAGGGAATATAGGAACTCTTGTAGAGACAGATAATTGATTTTTTTTTTTTTTTAATCTAGTGCACCACTGTATTTGTCTCTGAAAACTCTTTCCATCCTGCTGCAGACAATTCTGGCAAGACTTGTTAGGTCTAGGAGCTGGGGCTTCAGTGAAGAACTTGTTTTCATTAATTTTTTGAATTTATTTTAGCCTTTAGGGATGCAGAGAATACCTTAGGAACTCTGCACTTGGAAGCATCAGGGAGCAGATTCACAAGTCCTTAAATCCTTGGCTTTTTCACTCCTTTTGATTACTTTTCTGGGAGGATGGAGGAAGAAGTAGGAGTGGGAAGAGGGTCTATCTTGGTATTCCCCTATGTTGCATTCTAAGTTTGTAATTTCTGTCCAGCCGTGCATCTTATGCTTGCTTAGATTCCTTTGCTACCAGACTAGTTAAATTGGATTGCATTTGTTTAAGACAAATTTCATAACTACTTGTTCTTAAAATAATGTGTTTTGTTGTGTCTGGACATTCCAAATGTAGCTTATTTGGCATTGTCCCCAATTGGGCTGCTGTTTTTGTTCTATTTTATTTGTTATTATATCAACAACAGTCAAAATCCCGAGGTCGCATTTTATCAGATAAAAGAGAGTCATTGCCCCAAAGGTTTTCCCATGCATTAAAAATGCATATATTTTCAAATACTAATCCTCAGTTTTCAAAGACGTTTTTGAGAACAGTTTCTGGTCCCTTTCCTAATAATACGTGGCTGGACCAGTACATGCAGATAGAGTGCTGGAGCCAGGTCTAACTGTATATACAGCCCTTAATGGTGTTTTCTCTGCAACCTCCCTGCTCCTTTCCACTCAGAAAAGCATGCAAAGGAAAGGAGATTTTGTGGAATACCCATATAGAAGTTCTACTTGGATAATCGTAAATCAAAGTGAGAACCAATTGCACATTGCCAAACCCTGTGCTGAAATGGCATCTTGGCTCATAGGGTAGCCCAGGCACTAGATGAAAAGTGCCTCAGCTGCAGTTGTCACAGTGTCCTACTGGGAAGGAAGGAGCCATCCAAGTCTTCGGGATCTGCACCACTTTTCTAAATCCTATGGGAAGCTGCTCCCTGGAGCCTTGTTGCACTCTCTGCCAAGCTTCAAATTAATGTGGTTCTTGTGGTTGGAAGCCTGTGCAGTATGGAAGATGTGGTAATGATTCCTTTTCTCCAGAGTAATTTATAATGGCAGAGCAATTTAAAATACTCAGTAACTAGCTTGGTTACTTAAGAATTTAATCAAGAAATTATGATGTTTTTTCTTTTTATTACCCTTTCCAGGGTTGTTAGTGTTTTAAATTGTGTTTGGAAGAACTTTTCTACTAAGCCTTTCTCTTGGAGCAAATTCAGACAATAAATAATGCATTCCATAAGCACAGCTGAGGAAGGTTGCAAACTATCTAGGGATTAATTGCACAATAAAATATATGAAAGACAGAGGTTAATGCCAGCAACATCACTTAATGTCTTTCATTACATAATCAAAGAAGTGTAACAGTGCCTGTAACTATCCTTTTTTCTTGAAACCAGAAAGGATTTTTGCGTAAAAGGTAATTGCTGTTGGAGGAGCTGTGTGGAAAGAAGGCAGTGCATTTACAGACTTAAAATCAAAACTAACGGAAAATGCTGGAACAGTCTGAACCCCCAGATTAGGGGCTGGGAGAGCTGGCTATTGCTGTGCTCCCTTCCTGCTGTTGTGGACTGGTACTCTGTCAAAGCTTATCCAAACTGCTTCCCAAGCCTTCTGTCTTCCAGTATTCTGCAAATACCCTGAAGCTTCAGCAAAAGTCATAAAGGCCTATTGTTACTCTTAAAATAATTGAAAATTAGTCTTTCTCCTTTCTTTTACCTAAAAATGAGAGGCAAGCGAGGAATTGAGTGGGAAGATGTGAAAATGTCAAACAGGTCAAATGATCTACCTGAACATCTGAGCATTAAACCAAAGTGGGAAAGAGTGAAATAGCTTTGGGGAATAATGTCACAAAATTGATGTGCTGTCTGTATGTAGGTATGTATCACTTAAAACAGCATTTTGCTATTTATTTTTAAAATATGGAAATTACAGGGTAGCAACTTACAGTTTCCAAACCTTCAGCCTCTAAGTATGTGAACACATGTTGGAATAAATCTTTTGTTCATACAGGCAGTGATTATGTCTTGTAAACGTGCTTGGTACAGTCATTTCTTAGAAATATATTGCACAGTTGTACATAAGTAGCTGAGATTTTTGAAGAAGCTTCAATGCCATTGCTATACAAGCCTAAACCTATATAAGACAGCAATAGTACTTTAAGTTTTGAGAAGATAGAAACAGATAATAAGTATAGACTTCATTCAGTGCCTGTGTAACAAGTAGCCATTTTCACATGTAGTTTTGAGTTAGAGAAGGAAAAGATTTGCCTTGTTTTTACAACATTCATGTTTTAAACTTTAATAGTAGCCCAAATGTTCTCATATATGTTCCCTTGAATGTGCTTTGTGTATAAGCAACATCACAGACTTTGCTTATTTTTTCAAGCTCAAATGTCAACAATTGTAGTGTGTAATTGTGCTGATTTTGACTTGGGGTAGAGTTAATTTTCTTCTTAGTAGCTGGTATGGGGCCATGTTTTGGATTTGTGATTAAAGCAGTGTTGATAATTCAGGGTTTTTTTTTTAGTCACTGCTAAGCAGTGCTTACAGGGTCAAGGTCTTTTCTGGTCCTCATCCCACCCCTTCAGCTAGGAGAAGTGACAGGGGAACACAAGAAACTGGGAGGGGAGACAGCCAGGACAGCCAGTCCAAACTCACCCAAGGGAAATCCTATACCATTTGGCATCATGCTCAGCATGTAAAGCTGGGGGAAGAAGAAGGATGGGGGGAGACATGTTTGGAGTGCTGGCATCATGAGCATTACACATGGTGGACCGTGGCTTTCCTGGGGATGGCTAAACACCTGCCTACCCATGAATAGTGGGGAATGAATTCCATGTTTTGCTTTGCTTATATGCATGGCTTTTGCTTTCCTGATTAACCTGTCTTTATCTCAGCCCATGAGTTTTCTAATTTTTATCCCTCCAATTCTCTCCCCCATCCCACTGAGGGGGAGTGAGCACACAAGCTGTGTGGGGTTGAGCTGCTGTCTGGGGTTAAACCATGATGTGAATAGAGAGGCATGTTTGCTTGGTTAGTCGCCACAGTGGCTTGAATTCAGCCAATACATCTTATGGCATCCTGCTTAAGTCCAGAGTCAGGAGGCTAGATTCCCTCTGTACCTAATAGATATACACAAATGCCTTTGTCTTGTGCTTTAGATATTAAGTTATCTTCAGAAGGAATTTAACCTTCCAAAATTACTTGGGTGAATGTGTGGCTGGGTGTTCATACATGACAGGTTCAGAAGAGCTAACCTTTCAAATAGAGATACTGACTTGAGCCCAGCGTTAATCCTGCCCTGCCCTTCTGTGCTCACACCACTGTGATTCCCAAAACCTCTCTTGCTGGTACAACTGTCATGGAATTCATGACTTTAGTGTTGGTTTTGATGACCACTGAACATAAGAAGATACGATGATTCCTCATCAAGTTGTATTATCCCTGTGACCCTCAGAAATGGGTTTAAAATTCAATAGCCCAGTGAAGAGGGACAGAATCAGGGTTTTGAAACATGGCCAACTTAAGTGGGGTTTTGTGAGATTTTTCTATTAGGTTGCTGTTCTGAATGTGAAAGTCAAAGACCAAGATCTTCTTATAACAGTTGTTCTCCTTTGTTGTTCATAGGCTTTTAAATGTGTACCTAAATATAGTATATGCCAGAGGAGAGAGTTAATGTTGCTATGAGAACCTTAACCTCAGCATTTTCTAGGGTTTTATATGTATATGGGGGGGAGGAGGGGGAAAGCAATGATCAAATAACTCACAGTTTTCTTTTCTAAGGAAGTACTATCTGATGCCTTGTATGTAAGTGATCTTATCCACAACGTGTTGCTGTTACCACTGCTGTTTGTCTGAAGGGCTTTTTTCCTGCACAAGCAGTGCAACAGAGAAGGCAAAAAGAGCCATAGGGTTGACCTATATATATATATATATATATATATATTTCGTTTCAGCACTTGAAATTCCCATGTCTTATAAAGCTGCCTTACTGCTGCTGGGCAAGTAAGGGGGTACTGGCTGGTGCTCCAGCGAGTAGATGTGGCTGATCAAGTTGCTTGCCTGTCAGATGTGCATAGAGCATGCTTAGAGGCTTTTCTTTGTCAAAGTGTTAGAACTTTAGGAAGCAAAACCTTCCTTTATGTGTTGCTTTTTCGACTAGGTAAATAGCAGTTCAAGGGTAACCTGCATGCAGAGCTTGAGTCTTCAAAAGCTCTGAGTTGACTAATGCAAATTGGAAGCTTCCCTATTCCTCCTGTTGCAGAGTCCAGTGACTCTGACTCTGCTCTTGTGAGCCAATGAGCTTTGATTATAGAAAGCTTTCAGAAAAAGATATCATTAAATAGGGTTCCAGTGAAAAGAGCAAGTACCTGCCTGGTACATAGATGCCTTCTGCAATTAATAGCTGCTTCTGCTTGCATTTCAATTTAATTTTCCTTCTGTTTACCTCACTGTATGGTTCTCATGTCTGAACAGTCTTGATGAGTGAAATCGAAGGATGAAAGTCAAAACTTGCTGGACTGATTTTCAGTTTGTGCAGCTCTTGGTAATGACTCTTCAGTGTATTTTAATGGCTTACTGTGAAGTCTCTGATCTTCTTCTCTTACAAAGGCAAACTTTTGAAGAACTAGTGTACTGAAACCTTTTATCTATTAGATTTCCATCAGAGGGTCTTCTGATAACTGATACTCTCTTCTTATGTTTGGAGTTATAACCCAGGATAACAAAGGTTGGTTTGCAGTGATATAAATTACACTGTGTTTAATTTCAGACTGTGGAATGCAAATGTAGATCTGTTTGATGCTAAAGATTTTCAGCACAACATAATTTAAAAGCATGAATTTTTATGGTCATTGTGTATAGTCACAGGTTTTGTTTTGAAGAAAAGGAAAAGAAATAGAACAAATAGAAAAGTGGAGAAGAAATAATGTGACCATGACATGACTGGTTTGGGGGTTTTGGGGATTTTTTTCCTCCACATTTCTAAAACATTAGCATTACTTGATGTGCACAAAATAATGCAGTGTGGTTGAGGAACTGAGGCTGGAAGATGAAACAGCCATGAGGTTACTCAAGATACATGACCCATTATATGAAACCACTGAAGTGATGAATATTAATGTTCTTTTAAATTTTTAATTTTTTTAAGTCTTGTCTTTCAAAAAAAAAAAAAAGAAACAAAAAAAAGGAAGCTTGGGGGAAGAATTCTTCCCAGAACAATGGTGCAGTCTGTTATCTGCTCCTTTGCACTGTAAAGCACTGAATGTTCAGCCAATATAGTGCTCTGGTTAGCTTAGCATTCTTAACCTTAATTTTGAATAGAAGGTGCCTTGTGCTGCTGACGTAATTAGGGCCTTTTGTAAATCACTGTTGCAGGCAGTCTGCTGTTGCATTTCACTGCATTTCTTGGAGGGATGCAGGGCAAAAGTGTCAGACTAACTTTTTGAACTTCTCTTCAGGCTAAGTGTTTTCATTATTGGAGTATATTATTCAGAATGAATTTTGCTTCGCTTTCCTTTGTAGATAATAAGTTTCAAATCAATTTTGGAAGTGAAACAGTGTTTCTGCTATAAGAAGTTTAAATAGGGAGCCCTCAATGTCTTAGAGCAGGAGGTGCTTCCTTGGGGGAAAAAAAAAAGGGGAAAAAAAAAAAGAAGGAAATGTGAGTGGGCTGGATTTGACCAATCACCTTTAAACTCGGTCCTCTCTGTGATACAGGAATATTGTTATCTGCCTCTTTTATCATAGAAGCTGCCAGAAAGTTGGAGGTGAAGCTTTGTCATCAAGCTGGTTTCATATTTGTGGTTATACATTATGTTCTGCAGCATTGTGTGGGGACATAAAATCCCCTTACATTTCATATAAGCCTTTGAGGGGCTGTTGCACCCTTGCCTCCACAGAGGGACAAGGTTTCATCTCACTTCTGCCTTTTTCCTGTCCCCTAGGGCAGGGTTCAGCTCAGGCCATTACGTCCCCTCCCGATGCAGTGTTTTGTATCTGTGATGTCAGTGGTGATACATGGCCTTGCACTGTCCTTGATGGCAAACACAGCACTATTAATAGTCAGTGAAGTTAACTTGCTCATTGCTAAGTTCATGCTGCCCACCCACTGCATTCCAGTCCCTGGGCCTTAAAGGCACTGTTAAAACCCCAAAGACCAACCAGTCCTGCGAATGAACATATCCACGTTTGTAACGCAACTCCGGTAGCGGCTGTGGAGTGGGAATAGCAGATGCTGCCTGCAGGGCCTGGCTGTCAGGAGGAGGGAACATGACATTCCAGCAGTCATTCACACACTGAACTGCAGCACTGGATATCCAGCACCTGCTTGGAGATGCTTTGGTACTTCAAGGGGGCTGGCACTGGCATCAGCTTCAACTCTGGGCAAAGGAGGGGTAGGGTGGAACACATATCCATGACCCCTTCATACTGAGAGAGCACAGCATGAGCGAACATAAAAGACAGCTGCAGTTTCTTCCAGTGGCCATGTGCCATTAAGTCTTTCCATGCTTGGGAGCAGAGAAAAGTTTGGTGTTGTCTTACAGCTCCCTTTTCCACCTGCACGGGCTGGAGAGGCACCTGCAGCAGAGCAGCTTTACCTCTCCTCTGGGACTTGGCATTGACAAGGATCAGGTGCAGCCTGTCCTATATCACTTGTTCCCGGTAAAACAGCAGGGAAGATAAAGAGAGGGTTTTGTGCTCCAGGTGTCGCAAAAGTGGCGATTGCTTGTGGCATATTCCTGATTTGGGCTCCCCTGTGAAAGCTGAGGCAAAGAGCGCAGGGCTGTTCTTCTCGTGACTAATGAATGAATGATGTCACCAGGTTGGTTCCCGAGGCAGGAAATCCATCCAAAATAGTTCAGTTTCAGTACGGAAAGGGGAGTTACGTGCACAGAGTAAGCTGAAAGTAGAAAGGAATTCTCTCAGCACCAACTTTTCGCTTGTATCACTTCTTTCCAATCTATGGCTATACTATAAAAAGTAGAAGAAAAAAATCCCGAACAACCAAGCGGGTGTTAGTCCCCCCCATTCCCCACTAAAACCCAAACAAATAGAATAGCTACTTTCTGTCATGTTGAATACTGGGCTTTTCGGTGTGTTCACACATCCAGGGAGGGAACACGAGAGCTGTGCTGCCCACTTGCAAACCGGTGTGATGCCTGCGAGGTGTCTCGGGCATCCATCCACTCGTGTCCCCCCGGTCCACGGGCGCGCTGCCGAGTGGCGGAGCGGGCCGGGACCGATCGGGGTTCTGCTTCGATACGGGGGCTAGTGACAGAACAAAGACTTGCCCGCAGGACAAAAAAAACCCCCACGCCCAACAAATTCCCGCGTGTGCGAGGATGCCTCTGGCTTGGTTAAGTGTTGGCAGGAGTGCAGCCGGAGCATTGTACAGCACGCATGCCTTCCCCAGAGCAACCGGGATTCCCCCTCCTCTCCTCTCCAGAGCCCACTTCTGAAAGAGCTGGCTCATCCCTGCTGTCAGATGAAGCCGTTTCCTGAACGCGCGGGTTTGAGTCACTTGGGCTGGATGAGGCTTTAACTCCTCCCTCCCTGGGCTCGACTCTGTGCGTGGCCGNAAGTGCCCAAGTTGCCGGCGGGTGGATGACATCAGCCGCGGGCGGGATCGGGCTCGGCACACGCACGCCGGCATCCCCCCGCCCCGGCCGGCCCGAAGGTCGTCACCAAAAAACAAACAAACAAACAAACAAATCTCCTTTGTAATTCTTTTCCTTTTTTTTCTTTCCTTTTTTTTTTCTTTTTTTTTTAGGGGGGGTGGGGGAGGCGGGAATAATTTGGAAGTCTGATAGTGTGTGGGAAATGATTACATCAGTCGGAGGGAGGGCTAGGATTGGTCTGCACAGTGTGGTTTGATTCACTACCGCAAAGATTGCGTGTAACCCTTTGAGTGGAGCCCTGGCAGAGTTGTTTCCCTCCCCAGAAACAGTCCCCATAGCAGGGGCTACGTGACAGGTGGGGTACAGCCGCCCGCTGACGCCGCCGGCACCCCAGCGCCCAGCCGCAGGCTGCACAGGGTCGGCGGAGGCAGAGAACTAACTCTCAAGAGGCAATCCCTATTTAAAATGCCATCTTGTTCTTCCGACTGCTGCCTTTTACGTGCCGTTGAGGTAAGATTTTCCATATCGGATTACCCTCCAGGTTTTTGTTAGACTCTCCTTCTCCTGCTAGGATGCGGAGCATTTTAAACGTGGAGTTGATTTAAATCTGGGACCTGCATGTTCGCCCGGAGAAATAATTTTGCGGCAAGTGTCTCTCTCGCTTGAGCAGAACAATGCAAAGAGGAAAGCATCTGTATAATTCAGGAGGTGGGGAGAAGGTTCCTGACTTTTTCTCTCGTCCCCATTAATATTTAGGATGTGCAGCGTATGCACGTTTGGTTTCGAACTACTTTCAGGCTAGGATCAAAAGAGAAGTCAGTGCAGGGACAGAAATCTATGGACTGTGCTAGGTAATTGATCCACCGGCAAACTGCAAGTGGGACTTGCCACATGAAACAATCAAAAGTTAGAGGGGAACAAGAGAGCCATTTTTAATCTCTGGGGTCTTGGCCTGCTCTTCTGTGAATGTTCCGAGGCCTCCGATGGGATCGCAATGAAAATTGTGTGTGTTTGACTGGATGTAATTTCTCTAGCCCACTGTTGCCAAAGTACTCTCTTGACATTGTTTCACATTTGCTTACCTTACACAGCTTTATACAGAACCTGCTCTCTCACTTCTTCTGTGTGCGTGGTCATATTAACCCTGCTGAATCTTTGTTTAGTGCAGGGAGGTATTGGGGAGGGGGGAGGGGAAATAGGTCTAGGGGGCATCGAGAGAAAGTGTTATAAAGTGAATCATCCATTTCATTTGTCCTGGCTAACAAGGTGCTTGGAACCCTCATGCCAAGAGGATGATGCTTTTCTACAGTAGCTGTGTGGTTTGCCTATGTTCAGAGCTGTTGATCTGTAAGTGTACCCTTTATGTTGCAGGATGTAAAAGTCTTTAGTGAAGATGGAACAAGCAAAGTGGTCGAGATTCTAGCAGACATGACAGCCAGGGACCTCTGTCAGCTGCTCGTTTACAAAAGTCATTGTGTGGATGATAACAGCTGGACTCTAGTGGAGCATCACCCTCACCTAGGATTAGGTAGGGAATGGTCAAAGGGGTGGCATGGTTACCTGGGAACATAAAATATATGTAATTCGTATAAATGTGCTTCTAGACGGAACATTTTCTTTCCACTGCTTTTATTTGTACAATTAGCTGAAGTCACATATGTGCTTTCTGTGCATTACAATTTGATGTGTTAAGCGTTTAAGCCATTTTAAGTCCTTCCTTATTTTGCATCATCTGGGTTTTTTGGTTTGGTTTTTTTTTTTT
>VWZF01000477.1:786370-941481 GCA_013396755.1 Sclerurus mexicanus | reverse complement strand
GGGTTTTTTGGTTTTGTTTTTTTTTTTTTCAATTAAAAAAAAAAAAGAATTGTCTAATCTTCATGCTAGCACACTGTTGCTACCTTGCTGTGTCTGAAGCTATTGCAAATAAACAGCTTAGGCAAATTAAGCTTGATCCTTAGAGTACGGTCCTGTGAAACAGCTCAGCTCATCACCAGCTGGGAGACCTGGGTGAACAGACTCAGCTTTGCATACCTACAGTAATGCTTATGAAAGCTAGACATGCTGAGGTGGGGGAGGGGGTCGGCTAAACTTGACTTCAGGCAGGGAAAAAATGGTGGCACCACCCGCAAATGCATGGGCAATGTCTGGACCAGCAGTGGCATCTGCTCTCCAGGCAGCAGCTCCTCCACCTGATTGAAATTAAGGTGTCATGGTTACAGTTTCAAGAAGGCAGCAAGAGGAAGAACCGTGGGGAATTAAATAACACCGTGAATTGGTTTAATTACAGTACCTGAAAGGATTTCATGTTATTCAGTCTTGCTTTTCCTGTTATTTTGTGGCACTGATTAGTTGCAGTGTTCTGCTGTGCAGCTTGCAACTGCATAGAGCTCAGATAACGCTATCTATAATTCTATGTAGTATATAATAACGCTTTAGAAAGTGTAGCATTTGGAATATTAGTCAATATACCTCACAGGGAATTTTTTCCAGAAAACAGAGGAAGACAAATCATAAGCTGGGATCGCCAGCACTGGAATTGTGAATGCTATCTGTAGCTAACAGAGGGATTTTTATGTCTAAAAATGTAATTCAGAATCCTTACAAATAAGGAAACAAATGTAATGCCCTAAACCAATACTGTTAAACGCTAATAAGTTCACTTCTCTGCAGACCAACACTTGAAAAAAAACCCAAACCCATAGGATATCCTGACTGTTTAATGGTTTTATTATCTCTCCTCGTGTAGAAATATATGAAAAAATTAAGATTAAATACTCAGTGGTATATGTCTATGATATATTTTCAGTTCTGAGGACATAGGATGAGGTGAAGAATTAGGGTAGAAATTACAGAATCTTTATCTCTGTAACTTAATATGCCACATGCGCTTCTAAAAACCTTTACAAATTTTCAGTTTTATCAATGCTCATTAAACTACCACGCTCTTTTTTTCTATATTCTCTTTCCCATCATTGCTGATTACCAAGGTATTGTGTAAACAGAAGCCTTCTCCTTTGTAACCAACATCCTTCTCCTGCCAGATTCATTCAATGATGCCACAATTCAGTGTTTGTGACATCACAATAGCTTCCATGGTGACTAATTGTGCTGTCAAACTCTGGTGTGTGACATCTCTGAATGAATCGGGCAGGGGGCTGATTAGGAAATCAAAAGCTTCTGTTTACACACAAATAACTTGGTAATTAACAATGATGGGAAAAGAGCAAGATACTTATCGGGCTGCATTTATATACATGGGGACCTGCCTGCCTTGGACCTCTGTTTCACGATGAAGCACAAAGCGGGCCCCCAGAGAACCGGGGTGTGCAGGTTGGGGCTTCAGCAGCCACCAGACTTTGTCCCACAGGGACTGCTCCAGAGCTGTCCTCTATGCCACGAAATAGATCTGTGTGAAAAGTAATGCAACCTTTGGGGATATAAAGCAAACAAAGAAAACAAGGATTTAAAGAATCAAAAAAGATGTAATTATACAAATTTCACATATTTGAAAGAATGTGGACAGAAAAGGGAATGAGTTCATTTAATGGGAGACAACTTCATCCAGTTTCTTATATTTGGGGTCCAAAATATCCACTGTGACTTAGTCAATAAAATTTAAATACCAACTTCCATGCTTCTACCAGTCTTTGGTTGCAGTTTGGATTTTTTATTACTTGGTTGGTTATTTCCAGTTTCTGTGTAGCTTAAATGCTTCCCTATATTTCAGAGACAAGGGTCAGATCAAGGTAGTAATCTGGCTGCACCATAGATGAAGATATTATCAGATGTCAGAGGTTCCATATTTTTTCCTCTAGGTATAAGATTGCTAGTGTAAGTGAAACAATGGTGAATAAATACGTAGCAGTGTGAAAAGAAATATGATTTAGGAGTAGTGAGAATTCTGCGTTTCCAGAAGACATTATTTCTTACACAATACATCCTTGCTAAATGTTGTAGGTGGTAATCTTGAAGCCCACCAAAAAAGAGGAGTTCCTTCATTTAGTTCGTTATCTTTTTTCTTTATTATTTTCCCTGATCTTGCCTAATGCTACTTTCCAAAAGAGCTCAGTTTGCAGAATGAGTTCATCTTTTTATTATTGGGTGGTAGACTGAGGTCAAGATCGAACTTTTGAAGCCAGCTGCATATTTATCATTGCAGTGGTATCCTAGGTCCCGATTTGTAAGGAACCCTCACCTGATTCTTTACTATCCATGCGTAGTCAAGTATGTTCCAAATAACATGTGTGCTTGCAAATATCTTCAGACAGCTATTGTACTGCACAAAGTATTTGTGTTCTCACTGGAGGCAATGGTGTGACAATTTGCCCTCAGAAAGTCTCAGATTTGACATTTAAAAGTGGTCCCTGCTGCCCTTTGTGGTCAAGATTTAAGCAGTCTGTGAAACTTGAATTGGTCTCATTATTTCATTTGCCACTAGAAGTACACCTAACCTGTTCATAAAATGTGGTATTCTCCTTATGTGCTACTCCATGCTTAACTATCATCAATTTAGGACAGGGATGGAGATCTCTCTATTGGAGATTAGCAGAAATAATAATCATGAAGACATATCATGATAGTATGTGCTTAGACACTGAAAGAATCCCTACCTACAAATCTAATTTTTCCAGCTCCAGAATTGACTATACATCTTACGGCATATAGTTGAAGCAGGAAAGAAAAGTAGTAGGGCTCTGAAATATGTGAGGGTTAGAAGAAAGCATTATTGCAGTTTTGTACGTAGATTTTTTTGTTTACATGCACTGATTTGCCTTAATACAAATGAATTAAAAGTGGAACAGTTAGACACAGCACTTGCTAAAATGTAAAACCAGGGAGGGCTATTTCATATGTTGGTTCACCTGTCATTTGTAGTGATTCTCTAACTGGGAATTGTGGGCCGTGTCCATGAGTTGTTCATGATAGAATCCATCTCCTTTTCCCATCTTGTATCACTACTACAGTTTTGTAGAAGTTTTGATAATAATGCAGAGGAATTTGAGGGATGAGGGGGGCAGAGGGAGGAGGGGGAAGCCTGTTCTAGGAACTGTGTAGAGGAGACTGAGTGGAGCCTATCAGATAAATCAAAAGGACACATTTCTGGTCACTTCAGCAGCAATGCCATTTGAAGATAGGCTGACTTATTGAATTTAACGGGCTGACATTTGTGCTTCTAGATTTGTATCTGGAAGCTCAAAGCAGAGCTGAGGCTGAGTTGCTAGTGTGTCAAGTGGTGGTTCATCCTGTTTGTACTAACCGAGTGCAAATTACGCAGGACTTTTCAACTGTACAACTTCTATGAAGTAATAGCAAAATGATGAGGACTAGCTTCCTTTTTACATGCACCTGCTATGGAATGCTGTACCTTTTCTCAAAGATGGCTTTTGCCATCAAAGTGAAAATACAAACATTAGATAAGTGGGAGTATCCCCACAGAATCTCAAAAGGGTCCCGATTTAGTAACAGCATACATGTATTTCAGTTGTCAAAGCATCTGATAAACAGTCACTGAGTATATTTACACAAACTAACCACTGAAGTACAAAACCGATCTACAAATGTTCATCTATACTGGATTTCCTCAGAGCAGAATGAACAGTTCGTCCCTGCCCTTAGATGAGCAATTTTCAGTGTGTTAGGAAAGTGAAGACCACAACTTTGTGTGGTGGCAAAAGCAGACAGTAACAGGACACATGGTCTTCTGGGGTTTATACTCCGATAAAGTTTCACACCAATGTAATTAAATGCTTTTTGAAGGAAGCATCGTTTAAAAAACAGACCCTCCACTGTCATTGGCCCACAGTCCTCATCACAATGTGGAGGAGATTTGACTTAACCAGTTGCTTAAAACCATGATAGCAACAGATCAGCAATACCTGAAACTTCACCTGTGAAGCCCCTAGATAATGTGTAGGTTTAGGTGATGAATGCTGAGGTGGTGCAAAATGCCCTTCATTAACAGCTAGCAGTAGCAGTATTGTCACACATATTAGTCAAAAAACTACCCCTTAAAAGTGGTTTTATGGCTGATGCACTAGATCAGCCCATCATGGAAATTTTTCAATGCTAACCCCTGGAAAACAATCTATAGCAAAGCTGGACATTGCAAATGCACAGCAAATGCTGAAATCATCAGTGAGCTGGTGATGACTGACAACCTAAATGCATATGAATGAGACAATGGGATCATCCAGATATAGGTTAAATTTTCAAAGAACATACATTAGTCTGCTGAGTTCAATAAGTGACATTCAAGAGCTTACTCTTTCTGAAATGCTAGTGACTACTTGCTTCCTATTCTGAAAACACCCCAAGAACTTGGGTGGCACCCTGGCATTTCTAACTGTAGGAATGCAAAGATTGCAGAAACATGAAGGAAGGGACTCTCCAAACTTTTGGTCAGCAAGTTACAGGCATTTTGTTTAAAGCTTTGCAAAAGTTGTGTTTTCTTTGACCTAATTTTTTAATTTCCTATTATGTAAGGGATGAAAGCACTGACTTGTTAAAACTTTTGAAAAACACCTAAATATTTTCGCGGACATTTCTGAAGCCTTACCAATATAATGAGTTCATTAAGTAGTGCACACTTAGCCAGTTGCCTTCTTTCGAGTTACTGCTTTCAGTGAATTGGATTTGTTAGGCTATCTGTTCATGCTTTGATGTGCCATTCTTTTGACCAGAGAAGTGGTGGTTATGGGGAGTTACCTTGTAACCAAATCTAGAGCAGAAAATTGCCCTGTCATGTGTACAAAACATTTGTCTCTGTCAGTATTCCTGTAAAGTAGATCCTGTGACCTCTTTCATAATAAACCCCATTGTCTAGCATCTACAATAAAGGCCTGAAGTTCACCTTGAAATGAACTGGTTTTATAGAGTGTGATCAAATAGGACACTGTATTTCTGTGATAGTTCAAGACCTAACAGCAGCCTTTCTGTAACTTTTTCCCCCCTTAAACCTGTCCACCTTGGTAGTTCCACAGCATACAACCAGCACAAAAAGAAGAGGTTTGTCTGTATTATTTAAGCTACTGCACCCCAAAAAAATATAAAATCTATTCCTTTCTCAAAAGTCTGTGCTTATGAAGCCCTGATATAGGAAATCTTTGAAGAACACTGCCATATAATGTTAAACTTCTTAATACTTTACAATGTAAAGTATTGCCTCATTGCAATATGGTTTGAAAGCTAGAATGTGTTTCCCTAATTTCTTAAAAGGTAATGGAATTACACGGAGTTGTTTAACTCCTATTCTTAGTTGGTCTTGCTCCTTCCGCTGGTCGGCTGTGTGTTAACATCGTGTTCTTTTTCCACAGAGAGGTGCTTGGAAGATCATGAGCTCATAGTTCAAGTTGAATCCACAATGGGAAGCGAAAGCAAATTTTTGTTCAGGAAGAATTATGCAAAATATGAATTTTTCAAAAATCCCATGGTGAGTCTCATTACTTAGTTGTTTACACCACAGAGGGATCGATTGCAATAACATTGCTGGGCATTGTTATGTCTTAAGCATCTATTGTAAAAAAAATAGGCAACCAACTAACAGAATTCTTTCCAAAGAAATTTTAACCAATGTTTAAATTCCTTGTACTCTTCTCCCAGACTAAAAACCTCAAGTGTTTTCCAGTTACCAAATATACTTGTTTCAAAATGTCTGTTACATAGGAGAGTAGCCAAGACAGGGAAATTTTTGTTGGTTTAAGAAAAACAATCAGAAGTGCAATTTACTCATTATCTTGGAAATTACTTGAATTGAAGCAATTAATTGTATAGCATGCAGTATCCAAACCTTTTAATTTCTGACAGTAATAATTAATAAAATGTTCCTGGATTTGGAAGATCCTTTGAACATGATAATTTTAAACTGGTCATTATTAACTGCTTACCTGGGGATGACTTTTCACATTTTATCTAAATAATGAAGTTGGAACAGACTGTTAACATGAAACAATATCTAGATAGCTGAAGAAAGGTAATCCAGAGGTGGTTAGGTAGGAATGGATTTTGGGCCAGTCAGGCATTCGTGATGCAAGAAGAAAAAAGAGACACGAGGTCACATGTAAACTCACTGCTGAAGTAACTGCAGATGATAAATTCATTCTTTTCCTCATAGATGCTACTGCACATTTGCTGCATCCTCACACGTGTGCTTGTACGTACATTTGTCATCTGCCAGTGCTTGTTTCAGAGTCTGTGCCTTGACTTACTGTGTGAAACATTTCTGTACATGGAGTGTTCATAATTTTTCACTTCTGTTGATCTTACAATCTGATAACCTATGAACATTTGAGTGTTGTATAGAAGTTTTGGTATCATAAGAGCTAGCACATTGGTTTCATGTGGTCTGTTTTAATTAATAACAGAGCATGGGAGTAAAACCCAGAATGCTTGGCATTCAGTCCCAGGCTCCTGCAATCACAGAATAAATCATTCTTTTGGTGTAAGAATGCGAAGGCTCCCTATCCGTTGCATTAGCTGTTGCCATATGGCACTGTTTCTACTCAAGAGAAGCTGGTAAATGTTAGCTTTCTTAACTCATTGTGCAACTTACCTGGCAGAAGGGTGATTCCTCTTCAGCCCTTCTCTTTATGCCCTAGAGACTGAAATTTGTATTGCCTGAAGAGTGTCAAATGTTCTAAACTGAAAACATTTTTGTTGTGATTCATCTTGTTATAATCAGTCATTCTATTATTTCAATAATTTCTGCATGTCTCCATGCTTCAAATAATGTTTGAAAATTTCGAGAATGACTTCATGTCATTGCTGTGTACAATAAATTCACTGTACCGAGTTATATAATTATTTTAAAACACAGCAAATAAAAAAGGAACTGGAGAACTCAAGTCATTGATGCAGTAAGCAAGGAATCACTGTATCCTCAGCCTGCAGGACCATTCATCCTGTCCTTTTCAAGAAAGTAGAGGCTGTTAGCAATCCTCAAAAGCCCTCAGTAGAAGAGGAAGAGATGGGAAAACGCACTTATGAAGTGCTGCATATCACATATTTTAAAAACCCACAATCTGTCTGCATGGGCATCTGGTGAGCAGAAGGAAGAGAAGAACTGCACTTGAAAGCTCTAGTATTACTTTCTGTGTCAGGGGATCTCCAAATTTATTTAATAATGATGGTTCCTAAAAATGAATGACTGGAATAAAATTTCAGTAGTTCTGTGTAAGTGTTCACATATAAAGTGACTTCCAATTGTCTTCTCTTTTTTTGTCTAGAATTTCTTTCCAGAGCAAATGGTTGCCTGGTGCCAGCAAACAAATGGCAGTATCCCACAGTCACAACTTCTGCAGGTACTGCAAATTATCTGTATAGACAAAAAAGTTTTGGAGCTGGAAGGGAGAGTTTGAGAGGAAGGAAGGGGGAATTCAAGGGTCTGGACAGAGTTGGTCAGAGAAAGACCAGTGTAATGAGTTAGCATATGGTGCTAATGCTGAAAATACCTGACAATGATCTGACCCAGTGGCATTGAGGTGTAAATTGTAAACACAAAGTATTCATAGCTATGTTCATACATATTTGTTCCATTAATGCTCAACTTGCTCTGTGGGTATCTGGTTTGGCCACCTAATGTTGCTCCAAAAACAGTTTTGGCAGATATATTTCTAGGCAAACAAATGCCCCTTTATAAAAAGCAAAACAGAAGTTCTCTTCTATACTTCACATCATAGCACAGGAGAAATGGCAAAAATGCATGTGGATATTAGAAGATGGGTTTGAGATGATGAGAGGTTTTGCTTATGCTTTTTATGTCCTGTGTTTGTGCCTGGCAAGAATTAACAATAAGGACCAACTTTCCCAAGGTTCAGCCAACTAGCTGCTTTTTTGTATAGAAAAATAATGCCTTATGGTGTAAGCACAAGTACAAATTTGTATATAGTATTTGCAAAGTAATCCCATTTAAAGCTCCCCAAATTAAATTACAGGGGTTTGTACCTTATGCATATGTGTTGGTAGAGTTGTGTAATCTGTGTGGTAGTGGCATGTGTGCTACATTTATACTGAAGTTTTGATGTCACTGTAGAGCTTCTTGCTTGCTTATGAAGGAACCATGGTGGTGGCACAGTTAGCTGGCCTCCAAGGATGGTGCTGAAGGGTGGGTTACCTCTCTGATCAGTAATTGATTCACTTAAATCTCTCAATTTTAGTGCTCCAATCTAAACCCCATAGTCTAAAGCTTTTCATTTCAGTTGTTTTCTCAAACTGGGGACATTCAACTCAGGACATTCAACTCAAAACAGAGTTTATTAAAAGAGTGCTGTATTAAAAATACGAGATCATGATGGCTGGAACACAGTGCCACGAGTAACAGGCAAATTATAAAGCAGAAGGCTTTGTATATATTTATTTATTTATTTATATATATTATATATGAAGAACGTATACATGCAAATAACTGATTTTAGCTTGATTTCTCTCATTTTGCCTGTTTGCAAATGTGCACTGACTCTCTGTTTAAAGTTGACAAGTTTCCACTGACTTTTGAACCAGTGCACTCATTTTGTCCCATAACAATATCAAATTCTGGTTAAATCATTAAATTCTGGTTCCATGTTCACCAAGAAGAGTTTAAAACATTAGCATCCACTCTCAGCTGAGAAACAAACAAACAAAAACTCAACCCAATTTCTGGAATTAAAGTCATATGCAATGAGGTTGTAATTGGAAGCCAAAACCGGCATAGACTGGCATTGCCACAGACTGGTAGGAAGAGAGGCATTCAAACCTTGGACCCTTTTCCCTCTAGTGTAAGTGGAGAATTGAGTTTGCTTGTTAATAAAAGCAGCAGGACTCCCTAGGAGAGTAAGAAGTTCTTGAAGATGGAAAAGTTTCGAACCTAGGGTAACTCAAGTGGTAGCAAAAGGAAAACCTTACAACCTTGAGAGATACAAGTGTTTTCTTCTGGAAAGGCTCAGTTGTGTACAGTCCTGGATTAGCAAAAGTCACGGGATTTAATAACACAAGAGGGAGAGGAAAAGAGGATAAGTATATTCTCTCTGTTTCATTGTTTAACCATAAAAAAACCAATCTTCCTTAAAGTATTTATATTAAATACTCCTTTTCCTTTAAAAAAAACACAACTGTTTTTCAGAATTTCAATGGTAGTTGTAATTGAGTGAAGGTAACCTTCTGCAGTCTTGTAGTCATTATGCATGTTGCATCTGAGGCTACCTTAAACACTGAGTAATTCCACTGTTTTTAATAACACACAGAACAGGGAAGAATATTAAATATCATCTTATCATATACTGCTTTAAGAGCTAGTATTTTTGGTCTTAACAATAGCATTAGAACCAATAGGATCTGTTTTCCCTAGTCTCAACCTGGCTCAGATATGCAAAAAAGCTTGCACCTTAGGTTACTTTTCATATAGCTGACTGGACAAAAAAGAATATATTCTTCTTTTGGTCTTTGCCTTTCACTGCTGAGAAACAGATTCACAGTACAAATACCGGGGAAATTGACTGTTGTTTTCCATTCTGTTAGATGAGATGAGTAGAAGGACTGGGGAAAAAGTGTCTTTTCATGCAAGTAAGAATTCTGACACAGGGCACTGATTTTTGGTTTTGTTTTCTATGGGCATTGTCCACCAAATAACACCAAAACACAACTTTGAAGAATTGTGAAGACATATAGCCAACCAAGTTTATGCATTGTTCTTCATACTGTTGAATTTATTAATTTGGCATTTAACTGAGCAAGTCCTCTGTCATCTAAACATCTGGCACATTGTACTAAGGGAGCAATCCATCTCTTCTCCTGCCATAGTTAATGCTTCCTTCCTGTGATGTATCACAAATCAAATTATTCTGTATGTAGTCCCTCTAACTTATGTCAAGAACTTAAATGCTCATGAATCTTGAAGTCTAGTATAATTGCTGGCACTTATTTGACTGCTCTACATTTCATTTTCAGTTAAATATTCTGTCGTCTGTCATACTTCTTGTCTTCGGACAACTTTAATGCCAGAAATCCTGAAATAGGCTCTTCCCTTTCAAAAACTTTAGGATAAAGATGGAGATTTTGGCCAGTGTTTCCAAGTTAGACAATTTACCAGAATTGCTGTGGTGAGGTATTATTTTAAGAATTAATAAGCTTACTTCTTTCAGGCCAAGTGCAAGAAGAATGGGAATACAGCTTTTTTGAGATTTAAGTATTGATGCAGAGAATAGGAAGATGACAGTGGAGGGGAGGAGATAGCTAGGTAGATGCAGTGGGAGGAGCAGGAGTATCCATTGTGGTCATAAATTAGATTAAGCATCTAGGTCAGTTTAAGTGAAACTGCACCTCAAGTCAGCAAAGTGATTTGCTGTTTACTTCTCTGGTCTGCAAATACAGTGACAATTTTATAATCCATCCATAGGATACAATCTTCATTTACATTTTCCTCTCCAACAGAACTTTTTAAACTCCAGTAGCTGCCCTGAAATTCAAGGTTTCTTGCATGTGAAAGAACTGGGTAGGAAATCATGGAAGAAACTGTATGTGTGTTTGAGGAGATCAGGACTTTATTGTTCTACGAAAGGGACTTCAAAGGTAAGATTAAAAAAGCAGTTGCACAGTACTAGCATGTGAAAGCATTTTCTGCTTTTACAATGGGTATTTTTTGCTGGTTTTAAATATCTCCACACAGTGTTCCCTGGTTTTATTCTGTAGAAAATGATAAGCACACCATGATCAGATGACAGTTGAGCCCTGGACTCTCAATGCATGAACATAGCCACAAAGTTTCATTATAAAATAAAACCAAACTAGCCAGGCGACATCATTGTGGCTACTGAAGTCATGCTAACCTTCAGATTCCTCTGGCGGAATGTAATAGGCTATGCCATTTTTAATGTGATGTGTTTGCATAAGTATTCTGTAAGCTTCCTGTGTCAAGCACCTTCTGCTGGTAGGCTGATACTTAAAAGGTTGGCGGAGCGGTGTCCACTTGAGGCTGTCTGGGAGAAGAACAGTGTTCGTGCACTGCCCTCTGTTGGAGGCTGGGCTGGAGAGACTGCAAAGCTTGCACAAGATATTCCAAAACCTTACACTTACCTGTGATAAAACACGTTATTTCCCCAGGAGCCAAGACATTTGCAATTGTTGGCTGACCTAGAAGACAGCAATATCTTCTCATTGATAGCAGGCAAGAAATTGTACAATGCACCTGCAGAGTATGGATTTTGTATAAAGGTAAATCTTCTCATTGAGTTCTTCCGAAGTTCCAGGTGGTGTTGGTAGCTCAGAGTCACCCTAAACCCCCAGCTAAATGGGATTTGTATGTAAAACTCTGCAAGCCTTTTTTGTCGTGAGGACTTGATCTTTAACATCTTTCATTTGGCAGGCATGTCCTGTGAATCTTGTCATCATTTTATGTGACACTTTTAACACTTTATCTGGTACTCCTTTGGTTTGGGAAATTTCTGTGCAAGAGCTGCTCGGTGCTGAAACATGGTGTGCCTGCAAGGTGGCCTTGGTTCACCTCACAGATGAAAACTTTTTCCAAGTACTCTAATTGAATAGAAAAGTTTTTGAGGACAGTGAGCACCAAAATTATACAGCAACAAAGGATCAAGCTCTCATGGGTAGTAATTTTATCATTATTGTGGGCCAGAGGTTTGCCTTTATTTGAAGAGGAAGATTGTCTTGGAAAAATTAAATAAGAATAAGCAGTTGCCTTTGAAAATTTTTAAAATTCTTGTGCTGATAGATTGGTTTGGAAAGTATTTCAAAGCTTTGAAAAGTGTAATTTTCCAAGAAGAAGATAAGGCTGGGAGCTGATTTTATTGACAGCAGTGAAGTAGTCTCCTCCCTAGCAGCCATTCCAGAGCTAGACAACAAGGGTTTGCATCAGAGAGACTGGCTGCAGGACAGATCCTGAAATGATGGAAGCAAACTTTCAGTTACCCCCAATTATGGAAACTTTCATCCTTCATCTCAAAATAGGGTCTTATAAAACTTCTCACAGATTTAAAAAAAAACAACCAACCAAACAAAAAAAACAACAACTAAACAAAACAAAACTAAATGCCCTGGTCTGATCCTAGCCTGCTCTGAGTACCTTGTTCCTATGAACTGCCAGAACTGCAGGTTATTTCAAAGCATAGAATCAATATCCTGAGTTGGAAGGGACCCACAAGGAGTCCAACTCCTGGAAGTCAGGAGGCACTGACATTCATCTTTCTAGACCCAGCTGAGAAAGTGATTTCTTTCAAAGCATGCTTAGCCTCTCCCGAGCTTTAATATAGAGTGATGTGAGCTTTTTCTTGCTACTTCTTAAGACTAATACTGTACCTGCCCTTACTCTGCAGTAAATTTAGTTGGGTTGTTAGTTATCTACTGAATGTAGCTGACTTCCCTCTAATACTTTAAAGCCCAACAGAGTGAGAAATGAAACTAAGGAACTGCGGTTGTTGTGTGCTGAAGATGAGCAAAGCAGGACGTGCTGGATGACTGCCTTTAGACTCCTCAAGGTAACTAATAATCTCTCATACTTGTGCAAAGCTACACCTAGAGTGAAGTTGAATTTGTTACTTTGTTCATGAGAAATTACCTCTATGTTCTTAAATATCATCTGCTCCAAAACAATACAGATAAGAGCAAAATGCCAGGCAGGCCTGTCCTACTTAAGATTTTAAGCACAGGACTGAGCTCTATTCCTTCCACATATGAATCAAGTATAATTTTAGTTTTGGATCCAAATTTGAGATATGTGAGTGAATCAAAAAGCCTGCTTAATGAGGTATTTGCAAGTTATCATAGAGCTAAAGAAAACGTTGTGATAATGGTAAGTAGTTCTCTTAACTAGAACAGAGTGCCTATTGCAATTTTGTTTTTTTAGTTTTCTGAACATTCTATTAAAAGAAGTAACAAAAGTAACTGTCTCCAAGTATAAGCTATCAATATCTGAGAGCAAACAATGAAATTTCTTGATAATATGGTAGGAGGCTTCACGATTTTTTTTTAAACAAAATCAGAATGGATGGAACTGAGGAGAAAGTTGACTCTTTTGTGCCCTTTGAAGCAGAGAAATTCCTGATCTTCATAGTAAAATGTGCATAAATCCTGGTTTTCTTTCCCTGAATATGCTGTCTTGAAAACTGCTGTGTTCTTCTCTGTACCTTAATTTGTTCTACATATGGAAAAAAGGTTTTGTTCTTAAGGAACACTGGGAGATGATTAAGGGTGTACAATCAGCAAAAATTAAGGCTGTGCCTCAAGGCTGTGTCTGTGACCCTCCTTTTTACTCACCTTCTAACCTAGCTTTCCTTAGCCCTATATTACCCTGTTCACAAATGGTATAAACCATTTCAGTTAGAACATTCAGTAAGCAATGTTGCTATACTTCAGCACTGTGCCTCTAGGGAATGCACTGAGTAGGTGTTTTCCTACCATCCTAGCTACTAGTGTTGCTAAAATTTATCATGTTCAATGAGGAACATGACTGGAATTCAATCACCTTATTTTTATAAGGATGCAAAAAGTACCAAGTGTTATTTCCTTCTGAAATTTATTAAAATAGCAAGTGAATTAGAAAGGTTCTTATTTTTTATCAGTTTGAAAACTGAGTTTGAATGCCTTACACAATTTTTTTTTTTAAGTTCACATTACTAGAGGGCAAAAAGAGGGGAATTAATATGTGTGTTCTGACCTCAACAAAAAGAAAACATGCTGATAGCTGAGAGTGGCAGCAATTACCTGCGTCTGTCACTTAGGGTTGTATTTTTTAAATAAAACTTGTGCATATTAACTGCTTGATTGCCACCTGCCAATCAGTATTGGTCTATGCAAATTGCTCTGGGACAACTTCTGATCATGAAAATAATAAACTGGTGGCCCCTTGCTCCAGTGTAAGTGGTATTTTATGAAATCACTAGTTTTTTTCCTTAGGGTATGTATTTGAATAATAATGTCCTTATCTTTCTTTTGGCAGTATGGAATGTTACTGTACCAGAATTACAGAATTCCCCAGCAACGAAAAGCCATGCTTCCACACTTTTCCACTCCAGTAGTAAGTAATGAACTTTACCTCACCGATGTATAATGTTGGAAAAGATACATTTGCTTTTGCATTTTAAAAGTGGAAAATTTTGCACTATGAAATGTAAATTCAGCATTGTGTAGCAAATCAATGTAAAGTTCATGTTTTGCATGAGTACAGTTTCCATGGTTGGCTCTCCATTATCTTAGGCTTACATGATCCACATGATTGAAAAAGCTTGGATACGTCATGCTCTTTGAGATGTACGGTACAGAGACATCTGGTTGTCTCTGCAGAAGCCAGCTTAGGTCTGGCAAAACTAACACGTAAATTTCCTAAAATAGGTTGGCCAAGAGCTGACTGTTAACTATCTAAAAGTGAAGATTCTATATTTGGATCCCAACTGGCCCTGAAAATGACTGGAATATAGTAATAGGGCAAGTGGGCAACTTGAGCAATACAGATTTTATTCTCAGCCTTCGAATCCTCTCCCTCCTCTATGGCCTAAAAAGAAAAGCTACCTATTTTTGTCAGTGAATCTTTTGAAAGGGGAAAAAAAATTTAGATGTATTTTCTGTGATGTTGAAGGAGAACCTTGGACAGTCTTCTGAAACCAAAACATTTTGAAATGAAACTCTCAAGCTGGATTTTTCTTTCCCTGTTTTTTGAAACAAGTGAAAATTCCTTTTCAGAGAAGTGTATCTGAAAACTCACTAGTAGCAATGGATTTTTCGGGGCAAATAGGAAGAGTTATTGAAAATCCTGCTGAAGCACAGAGTGCTGCCTTGGAAGAAGGACATGCTTGGAGGGTAGCTATCTTCTCTTCTTTTCTATTTTTGCAATCAGTAAGTGTCTGTTGAGAGCCAAAACACAGAGTGTGCTATGATGTTAGTGCAGTGCTGGTCACAGTATAGCTTAGCTCCGACCTGAAGCAATCACACTGCAAGCATGCAGATCTGAAAGTCAATATCCATCTTTAGCAAAACTGTCACATTCACAACAACCTTCTACCACTGCTTCTCTGTCCCCCTAGTGTCCAGAGGAAAGTTGAGGGGGAAAGCAGACCCACCAGAACTTTACTGCCAGTTTGCAAAACCAGTCTCTGAGGAGGAATATGTCAAATTAAATGCTTCCCCACATGGAAGAGGCTGGGGCTCTGACTAATGGCTTGCTCCCAGTAAGTTTAATTGCAGAATATACAAGAGGCAGGACCTCTTGCAATGAAAACTGATGTAACTTGTTTATAGTGTCTTGTGGACAGACAGCTGCAGTACAAGTTTT
This sequence comes from Sclerurus mexicanus, assembly GCA_013396755.1. NCBI lineage: Eukaryota > Metazoa > Chordata > Aves > Passeriformes > Furnariidae > Sclerurus > Sclerurus mexicanus. The sequence goes on along the minus strand of VWZF01000477.1, from coordinate 926,045 downwards.
CCCACATGCTCGTCTTTTAGGGAAAAGAAGTCATTACTGAAGCATTAGCTGGTGCTTTATGTACGGGAGGGAAACACTGCTTGATTTACTGAGTGCCTGGTGTTTTGCCTGAGCAGAAACATGTCAGACTTTTCTTTTTTTCTGTCATTTTTTTCCCATTTTTTTCCTTTTCTTTTTTTCTTTTTTTTTTTTTTAAGATACTGAGCTTTTGTCATTAACATCTGGCTTGTGTTTTAAGCCAACTGAAATGAGTTGCTGCTTGTAGATTAGCCCCCTTCAAAGTTGCATTTCTTTTTCTCATCCTTGCATTAAATTTGCCAGCCCCCAGTTTCCTGTAAATTAAATCTGTATTGCATGTGCACTAATTCTCTTCTGCTGAGGCTTTAGTGTGGATTTAACGGTAATTCATTTTCTCTATAGAAACGTAGCACAAGAATGAACATCTTGGGTAGCCAAAGTCCACTCCATCCTTCCACACTGAGTACAGGTAAATTCTGCTGGTTTGTAAGCATAGTATCAGAGGCTTCTGTGGGTAAAGAAAAACTATATTTCATATAGAGACAGAGTGCAGTCATGTAGTATAAATGCCTTGATGTCAAATACCATGTTTATGTTTATCAGTAGCTTCTGCATCATTAACATGCTTAACCCATACAGTCATAGTAGAAGGAACTTGTTTTCCTTTGATGGCATGCTCAAGCTTTTTTTTTCAGTAGTAGTCTTTTGAAACTCAGATTTTATAAAAATATACACTCCATAAATATTTTCATTTAAAACAATCCAGAAGTTAGTTCTCCATTTTAGACAAGAAAATTCAATGAGGGATCTGTTAATCTTTAAGGAGTAATAATGAGAGTTTTCAAAATGGAATTCATTCCATAATAACTGAATAATGTAAAATATGTATGCCTTTAATGCAAGTCCTGAACATCTGAGATTGTAAGTTTATTAAAATAATAGAAAATTGTATATGAATGTCCTGGACTTCTTAGAGGAAACACAGCTATTCTCTGTTGCTACTCTGTGTTTCTATTCTCCTGAACAGAATTTAAAAACACCATTTGAAAAAAAACAATAAAAGAATAAACATTAAAATATTTGGGGATAACTCCACTCTTGAAAGAACAAGCTAAAGTGCTTTTCTTTATTTGAGTGTTAAAGGGATTTGGTTCTAACTCATTAACTTACACATTGTAGTCTAAGAATTGTTAGTCCCAACATTTTCAAGAAACTATGAAAAGGCAGTATTATAAAAGATTTCTCTAGTTAACCTAATTGTACATCTGCAAATCAGAAGTTACATGGCTTCTCTACTTGGTATATTAAGTAGATGCATTGTTTGATATTGATTCTTTTTATATATAGGTTGATGGAAGATACTTTATATTCTGTAACAAAACTATACCCACTTTTAAAATGTTTAAATAATTAGTGTGCGGAAAGAAATGTTGCACATGCTACTGTTTTTAACCATCTTCTTTCCCTCGTTTCCCTCTCACCTGCAGTTATTCATAGGACACAGCACTGGTTTCATGGCAGAATCTCTAGAGAAGAATCTCACAGGATTATTAAGCAACAAGGGCTTGTAGATGGGTAGGTATTGTTGTTGCTTAATATTTATGATCTGACGGTACGCTTTATAGACAAGAGCACAACCTCTGCTGTAGTCGTTTACAGGTTTCTGAGCACCTCTAAGTAACCCAATTCTCTTTAATCCCATTATAACCTGCCTGGATTTCAAAAAGTCAGAGCACGTGTTTGTATGAGTGGATCCTAACTCTTAATCTGAAAAATAAAACCTTAGGAATACACTTAAACTTCTTTCTTTTTTTCCAGGCCACAGAGGCAATCAAGTTTTAGAGAATGTTAGAATTTGAAAATAGTTAATTTGTGTAATCTGCATTGAAGATATATTTTTTAGGTAAAGCTGTACCTAATAACTTGCCCACAAATTTACAATAAGCCATTTGTGCTCTTTTGCATGAATCAGAGCAGTTAATGGTGATTTCTCACTATTTGTTTCTTTCAAAGACTTGAAAGTAACTGTTCCAATGTTCCCTAAAAAGTAGTTGAGATTTCAGTGTCTTCTGAGTATCATTGTTTCCCTTATTTATATGGAGTTATGTTTATTGAAGGGAAGTTGCTTGAACTGCATTCAGCAGTTCTTTATTTGTAGGATGAGAAAAGCATGGTTGCCTTTGGTTCATTAACCTCACTGCTGTCAGGGTTAAGGTAGAAATGTCCATGTTGGCTTCTCAGGAGACAGTGAAGTTCAAACCTTCCTTCAGCATTTTCTGATTCAGAGCACTAATTTTTGTGAGGAATAAAATGCATTAGAGAAATAGAAGTTAGTAGTGCATGTACATATTCAGCAAGCAGTGTTTGTTTTTTATTTTGGGGTCCTGGCTGGGCTAAGGCTATTGGGTTTTAGCTTAGCAGGTCAAAGAGAGAAAAGGCTGAGAAAACAAAGGAGCAATGCTGACTTGTTGGGTTTCTGGTTCTCTCACACTGCAGATCTTTATAACTTTGGGCTCGTTTTGACTTGTTGCCTTAGGAATCCGGTGGCTCATCCTCCTTGAGGTTTTCAGAAATGTGTTAATGCCTTTGAGGCGGTGTTAAATCTGTGTCTAGTCAGCTTATTCTCTGGCAACAATGAAGATTGGTTAGTTTGTCTGTAGCAGGGTCAGTCAGCAGTGACAAAACAACCGTGTAACCTATGAGCTCTGAAATCTAAGGACTGTGATTTTCAGGATGGAAAAGTCTTGTCTGTGTCTTCCTGTTTTGTGTGTTCTTGAACAAAAACAGGTAGAAAGTTAACAGTCTCCTGATGGCTCATGGAAGAGGTTCAACCATGTATATATGCAACTGATGCTGCTATCTTTGTCTCTGGAAGCTATTGTTGAAGATGCATTTATCTTTATAGTCATTGTTTGTGTGGGAGCCAGTTGCTTGCCAGAGGCTGAGTTAATAATTGCAGTTTCAGTTGTGCAGAGCTCTGCTTTGTGCCACCAGCTTATGGTAACATGCTTTATCTGAAACAGCTAGATGAAAGATAATTTAGAGATACCTGCATGAGCTGCAGTAACCACAGGGCAGGGAAGACTTTACTCCCTGACATGGATCCTAATGTGTAAAGGCTTTTGTCCCTTTTCCACACATCTGGTTTTCTTAGGACTAAAAAGAAATGTTCAAATACCACGCATGGTTTCTGATGGTGGCAAGACCTGCCTGTCTCTGACTACTGAACTGACAGTGGTTATGATGGTGCATTTTTGTGGTATTGATATTTCTCAATCAGTTCTGAGGAGCTGGAATAAATTCTTTTGGGTTCCTAAGACTACAAGCAGTTCTTGCAACTCAGCCTTGGAAGAGTGTGCTCCTGGCTTAGTGATTAGCAATTAGGAGGGCTTGAAGCCTGCCCCGTACTGTATTTGGCCATCTCACAAATTCACTAGTGATTAGTGCTATAAGACTTGTTCCAAAGGTATATTCTTGTGGCATGGAGAGGATCTGCTTCCTTAGTTCATAAATGTGAAGGGTGGCTTTTTTAAGCTAGTTTTTTTTTCTCCTCTCCCTATTATGTATTTTGAGATAGGACTTCAATTTTGTGGGTCAGCTTAAAAGTGACAGATTTGTATGATGTTGCTAGCTGTACTCCTAAAGTAAATTTTTTTCCAGTGATGCTGAGGGAAAAATACTGTGACTGTTCTAGAGGAAAAATCAGTGTGTTTTCCCCATCTTGATAAGATGGAGGATACTTAAATGATAAGTAATTTTAAGAAAGTACTGAGCTATTTCTGTACAATTGCAGCCATTTAACCTAAACGTAATTTTGCTGACACTGGATTTCTGTGAACTCATGCAGGATACCAGAGAGTGGGAATAGATTCGCATATATTACTTTCCCATCGTCCAAAATTCAGATTTGCTCTGGAATTAAATGATAACATTTTTTTTTCACGAGAATATATATTACTAATGGAAAGCTGAGTTAGAAAGAACTTTAAGAAAAGCCTCATACCTGCATTCTTAGGGAAGAACTACTGTCATGTATCTTTTACTTCTTGTTTCTTTATCTATTATTGTTGCATAGCTGTGGTATAAAAATTGAAAGCAAATTGCCAGTTATGGAATCACCCTTCAACGCAACTAAAAATGAGTTAGTCAGTGGCGCAAAATTACTTAGTAGTTCTGATTATTTATGAAGAAATAGACTGCAGTATTCAGTTTGTTCTTTAAAATGTTCTCTCCTAGATTATTTCTTCTCCGGGACAGCCAAAGCAATCCAAAGGCATTTGTACTTACGCTGTGCCATCATCAAAAAATAAAGCATTTTCAAATCCTGCCGGTAAGTAGATTTTGATAACAAAAAATGAAATTTTAAATCATGAAGCTTTTGTCAGCATCTGAGAAGACCCCTTATTAATTACTGATGTAATTAACAGGGATATTTCTATGGCAAGTATTTTTTAGAATTGAAAAACGTCTGATTAAAATAATTTATTAACATTGCCTGGAAAACTAGTGTAAGTCACTCTATTACCCAAGTCTGTGTAATGCACCGTACTTGTTCTCTGTGACTGACAGCAACAACAGCAGCTGTTGTGTCCCTGTCGCTTAGGCAAACAAAGAACAACTTAGGGAAACTTTAAAAAGTTTTATTCTGGAGGTTATCCAGTAACGTTGAGCTTCAAATAATGTTACACTGAGATGTTGGGAAACAATTTGATTTTTATCTTGATCAAAAAAAGCAACAAAAATTTAAGAACACATAAACCTTTTTATTGGTCCAAACCCTCTTCCCTTGTTTAGCTTGCCAATTTTACAAACAGCTAACAAATACTTCTGAAGTATTTTTGTTTTATATAATGAAGGCCAGAGCTGTCTCTACAACTTTCAATTACTCTGCCCACAAGCTTTCACTTTCATAAACAAAATGTTACAAGTTGGGTTAACATATGGTTTTTTCTAGTGCTGTGCATGGTTTTATGAAGAACTCTGGGCACAACACAAGTTGTTTGGGTAGTGCCCATCATTTACGTTATATCACACACTGGTGGTACTTTGTTTTGCCACACTTGCATCTCTTTATATGCAGTCTAACTTGAAAAGGATGTTTTGTTTCCCTAGTGTGAAGATGATGGACAGATATTTTTCAGCCTGGATGATGGAAACACCAAATTCAGTGATCTAATCCAGCTTGTTGAATTCTATCAACTAAACAAAGGAGTCTTGCCCTGCAAACTCAAACACCACTGTATCCGAGTGGCCTTATGACCTCAAATCTGACTCACTGAAGACTGGATTTGCTAGAAGAGTAATTGTAAGAGAACGTTGACACTGGGGAATTGGCAGATTTGTAAGTTGGTAAAAAAAAAATATTATGCACCTTGGGACTCTGAAAGGGATGGATTCAACAGGTGCCAACAGACCAAAATTGCTGGTTTGTCTAACACCTAAGAGTGATTGCTGCTGAGTGTCCCAGCATCCCAAAAATGGGGGGAGGGTCTATAAAACAATGAGTAAATTTGAAACAAAACTGGAAACTATCTTGGCTGGGCCACTTAACAGGAACAAGTGTGAAGAGAAATCTTTGAAAAGAACTCTTGCCCTGGAATAATCTTGACAATTAAGACTAGTGTGTTTACTTTTTGTATTGATCACTTTTTTTGCACTCCTACTTTGTTTCGGATATTGTATGCAGCCTATATTAGGAGCTGATGTGGCTTTTAAAATTCATGCAGGAGTTGGGTATTAATCTGCACCCTAAAATGTATGGAATGCTTCAGCCTAAAAGGATCTAGAAGAAAATCAAGAAGTGTGTGTGTGTGCACGTGCGTGTGTCTCAATACTTCTCTGGAGACCTGAGGTTCAATGATCTGCAGATGTCTTTGAAGAAGCAATGAGGATACAATTCTAAAAGAACATACCACCAATATACATACTCTTAAAACTGTTGACCTGTAGCATTTTGGCTGTAGTGTGTCGATGGCATATTAGTGGCATCCAGTCATGCAAAGACTGTATTAGATTCTATGCACAAATTTTTATTATTGGAGTGGTGGTTTGTTTTTTACAGCCTTTTGACTGTTTTCCTGAGGAAACTTACTGTTACTAAATAGAATAGGACTGAATGACTACACTTGTATTTGAAACCACCATTTTTTGTGAGAAGATTCTTCTGCGGGTAGTCTTAGTATGAAAAAAAAAAAAAAAGAATTGAAAACCAGTGGTTTTAGCTTTATAGCTCCTTGAATTTTCAGACTGTTTCAAAGAGCTCTTTCCATATAGTAAAGCTATAGTGACACAAAGCTCTCCTGGGGATAGGGCATAAGAAGGACTGTACTCCTGCTTTTTATAGGGCCGTGGAAGTTTACATGGTGAGAAAGGACATACTGGGAATAGAAACAGGTCTGATTGTGAATGAGCTGCTGGCAATGTCATCCATTGAGATAACTGGTGATCCCTGTGTCGTATGTGCTACTGCACACCAGTACCTATGGCAAACAGGCACGTATCTTGCTCTGGTGCTGGTTTGTCATCAGAACTACTTTATTGTTGATGTTTAAATGAATTATTTAAAGTTTACACAATAAAGTTGGACAAGTCCCACCTTGATTCTCCAATTGCAAATAACCATTCTTTCAGCAACGCGGTTGGTGCAGGAACTGTTTTAACCGAAACGACTTCCCAGTGCTTTGTGCCATTAGCCACAGTGGGGAGTATTCCACCCTGGGAACTTGCAGAGTGTAGTGCAGAATGGAGATTTCTTAGGATGGTAAATGATTTACACGGGCTACTTCACCTTAAGTATTTGCCACTGGGTTTGAAATTCTAGCCATCTGAAAGGGTAAAGAAGGAAAACCAATCCTACACTTTTAGGTCTTCATGTAGTGTTAAGAATAGCTTAAGACAAACCATAACCTGCCTGAGTCGTCCATATCAGCTTAAACTATGTCAATGGTATAGAAACACTGTATTTTAGTTTACAGAACACATTTAGTATTTTTTTTTCCATTTGATGTCTAGATACTAAAAATGAAGAAACTTGATTTTGTTTTTAGTAGAAGCCTTTTTTGTTTTGTTTTGTTTTGCTTTTTAATTGTACATAGTGAAATGAGTGTTCCTGCTTTCTAGACAATGTATTTTAAAACCTTGAAATTAAGCTAACTTAAGTCTGACTTCACTTTGCATGCTTCTATTTGGCCCCTATTAGGAGAAAAAAGATACTTGTATCGACTACATTACCAGTTTAATAAGACCATTTATGCTGTAGTTTTAAGTTTTTCTGTTTACATAGCTTAGTGACAACCATGCATTTTTCCCAGTAGGCGGATAGTATTTGCAGTGTTTCATATTTATGAAAAAAACCTTGCATCTTATTTAAATTGAGAATAAAAGTTTGACTATGAACCATGATTTTTGTATGTAGATGGTTGACTTAGTATTTTGTACTCTTCCCAGCTAAAGTGAGCTGTTTTGAGAAAGTGACCACCTTCAAAGTGGCAACAATCTTACTTAAGCAGATCACTGCTTTGTCTTCTTTCTGCTGGAAAACAGTCAATGCCACCTTAGTTTTCCAACAGATTCAGCTGGCTGCCAGCTCAGAATACCAAGGACTGAAGGACATTTGACTCTTATTTTTGTATTTAAATGACATGAATGTAAAGGGGATGCTCAGGGTTGTTTTGGAGCCTGTTGAATTTTTATCTTTTTGCCTGTGATTTTATTTTCTAAATAAATACTTCATGTAGCAATCTTGAATATGTTGAGAAGGAAAATGCCAAACCATTTTGGTAATGAGGTTACTAGTTAAGTTATGTTACAATAGGTGTTAAAGTACAAAAGAACTTTTTATTTGTTAATTAATCTTGAAGAAACACGTGCCTCAGTTTAGATGTTTTGTCTTATCTTTTCTGCACTAAATACCTGACAGTTTGACCAATCAATGCACCTTTCCAGTGGCAAGACTTGCTTATCGTAAATTATATTGTCACAATGCAAGATTTAGTGACTGTAAAATGGAATAAAGTTTAAAGTTTCAGGGAATGCAAAAGGTATTAACTTAAGAGACAAAACCTTTATTCAGTATGCTTTGCTTCATACTGTAAATAGCTTTTTGGCTTGTGAACCTAATTGTAATCTTTCAGGTATTTTTGTACAAATAAGGGACTGATATTCTGTTTCTTGTAATTAGAAATAAACGTTAATACAATGCTATTCATTTTATATTGGAATGAATGTCGTCTTTTGGATTTATCTGTACATCTGCATCTCTTGCCTTAATTCAGGGTTAATTGGGTGGGTTGTATTAAACAGCTTTTAAGAAGAGTGAAGAGGAAAACACAGTCACCAAGATACCTTTATTCTGGCTGTTCTGTCTTAAGATTCCTATTAGGACAGTCTGTGCTTTACTTAGAAAATAACTCATTTACCCCTTTTGTTTGAGGAAGATTACTGGGAATATTCTTCTATGATATTTACAATATTCATTTGGGAAGGCTACTAGAATCAAATCAAGAAAACATACCATAAACATCTTTTGGGTCATAAAACTATAACTCACTGAAAATGTACACTGTGCATAAAACACTTTATTGGTCTGATAGCTGTTGGATTAGAAAACTTTTCAATAGTACTTTTAGAAGGCAATTGTTCATGCCTGTAATCCTTGTATTTGAGTGGTCTATCAGCATTTGTCTGGAAAAGCACATCTGCACAAAATATCTTCTTACTTAAAAAATCCAGCTTGGGCAGGGAGGAATTGGTGGTTCTTCTGGTAGATAGAATAATAGAAAGTTGGGAATATTTCACTTTTTTTGTTGGACACAATCCTTTCCTGTTTCTGCCTTGCTAATTCATAGAAGCCATCAAATGCATTCCACTTCAAGATTTTGTCACACTCTGGCTTCTGCATGTTACATCTGCATGTGAGTCTGTACTGCACTGTGGCATCAGTTAATATGTTAGCATTATGAAACTCATTCATCAGCAAATAGAGGCAGAGTACTTCCTTTGGATTTTGATATTCCCCAGGTTTTTCCTATCTGGAGATCATCTGCATATTAAAGTGCTTAGAGTTCACCATCCTGCACACAGCAACTTACTTTCTCACTGAGTTAACAAAGAGGGCTTGCTTCCAAAAGGTTTGAAGATCCCTATTTCTTGCTTAGCTAAAGGAAGCTGCGCTAACATTGAAACTGGCCCCCTCTGTAATCATTAAAAGTCAAGGACTGTAATTCTACACAAACCTGTTAAAAACCCAAACAATAAAAAATCAACCCCAAAACCTTACCTTACTTTATATTGCTTTTGGAACAGACAAGAAGATGGCATTAAAAAAAAAACAAAAACAACATGGCAAGAAGATCTTGGTAGGCCTACCAGCAGATTTGAATTACTTGCCTGTTCGAAGGTTTGTGCTGCTTTTACATTAGTTGCAGAACAACAGACATAATCAGATATCTGATCCCACATAAAGTGTTCTAGCATGAAGTTCACCTAGCAAAACAGGTTAAGTGAATTTGGACCTCTGAGCAAATTCCTATCAGACTAGTGTTTTATAGCTTGTGGCTGGAGCACTTTCATCCTGAGACAGAGGACCCTTAAGTTAGGATTATTTTAACACTGTTACTTCAGCTTGTACCTGCAAAACTAGATGAGGAAAACATCACCAGATGAGCCATTTCCCTAAAGTCAAACTTTAGATTACTTTAGGTCTTTGTTATTGCTAAATTAGTAATGCCTTAATCTGGTTTGTCAATGTCCAGTCTGTAGATTGCTTTGTGTCTTGGATGTTGTTTGTCTGACATCTTAGAAACTTCAGTAACAATGTCAGCACACAGAGAAAAGAGATACTTTCCTTTGAAATATCCATATTGCCTTAATTTGGGTTGCTTCTGCATACTAAATCTTATGTCTTTCTTCCTTAACTTGAAGCACAATTTAATTAGTATTTGAAAACCCAATATACCACAACTATGTCCAAGAGCTATATGATTTTCATTAGATATTGTGATTAGTCACATCTGAGACTTCAAATCGAATTAGTTTGTGTAACACTCACATTGCTAACTCTTAGCCTGAAGACATTCTGCTCTAATTGCTCATCATTTTGCACAGATGTTTTAGCAAGAAAGATGGTCTCACACAAGACACTAAGCTGTGATTAACAGGGACTTACAACACTTGTTGGTTACCCAGGTTTGTATGCTTTGCTATAATCAGGGGGTTTCCATCTGTCAGCTGCAAGATTCTGGTGCTACAATTGGGAAACAGGAAGGTGAAATTACAAACAGCTGCCAGCTCTGAGCCAAAGTACATTCTGGGTTTACGGGCGCTGAAGCTCAGCTCAGCTGGGAAGGAATTGGAATGCAGAAAGGGATTACTCTTGGGCAGTATTGTCTAAGTGATGGTTTGGGTGTGACTAAGAGCATGGTAAAGATAGTGCTGTGATGCCCAAGTGCTGCTCACCAGTCTCTTAGAGTCAGTTTCCTCTCCTCTCCCCTCAGACACTTCTACATAAAGAGTTCCATTTTATTTGCCTTTTGAACACATCCTCCAGAGGTGTGAGGACTGGCATTTTGTGTTACCAAGCGGAGAAATGGCGATGGAATGGGTGTTCTCTATAACCTGCCCATTCTCCAAGTCTGTCCAATTGCCATCAGGAGAAAAGGAAGGTAAAAGTATGGTAGGATGGTTCTGCCAACAGCAGTGGTGGTTAATCCAAATGGCTGAGCTCAGTGCTGGAAGTGTACAGTTTCATTGCTCCACAAAGAATGCTAGACACATCCTATTTTAAAATAATTTTTTGACCCTTTCAGTATTCAATTTTCTCTGTAATACTTCTCTTTGCTGCTGAATATATGAACACAATGTACTCTGTGTGACTTACCAACTCCTTGTTTTCAGGTTGCTGTAGTACTCTTCAAGTCAGGTCCAAAGGGAAAAACAAATACAGAATGAGACAAGCTGTGAGGATTAGAGCTTCTTGAAAAGTAACTTCACAACATGTCTAGTGATGGAACAGTGCAAATTGATAACTACAGAATGGGTGGGTAGCAGACTTACTTTGGCTTTTTTCTTCACTAAAGACTGAAAACACGGGTTTTGAAAACAGCTGGCAAAACAAGGATGAAAGTCATTGAAGGTTTACAAAGTTTGCCTCAAAACATTTACTATCAATTCCTCGAACAAGCGTTTGACTTGCTCTAAAAAACAGAGTGCCTCAGAGAAGAGCATGTGCCTGGGAAGGAATTGCATCTTCTTGCTTGTATACTTAACAAAATCCTAGAAGATGCTGTCCTTGAAAGTGTAAGAGAGCAGGAACTCCCATGACAGCAGCAGAAAGGGAGACTTAGGCTACAGTAGAAATGGAAGAGTAGACATGAGTGCCAGAGGAACAATCGACTATAATAAAACAGTCAACTAGAAAGCAAAGAGTGAAGGCAGAATAATAGACTTCTAGATAAACATAGGCAGCTGAGCATAATACAAAACACTTAATGATTATATTTTTCGATACAAAAGTCACAGAGAGTCACCTGAAGTGTGCAGGAGCCCAGTTCAGGAAAACCAGAAATATTTTGTCAGACTGCTCATGCAATCTCTAGTATTCTCCAGCACAAAATGTAGCATGTGGGAAAAGTTCACATGGGCTCACAAAGGACTTTAAACATCATGAACAGAGAAAACTCAGCTGATGGATGTTAACTACAAAAATAACATCTTTCACTCTGGAAGTCCATTGGTCATGTGACAGAGCGTCAGGAGCAGTCTTTAGGGGAAAAATCATTACTTAACAGCCCATATATATGTACAGCTTCTGTACATGTTCACTACTAAGTCTTAGACAGGGGCTAGAGAGGTTTTTAATCTAATCCAGTACATGTACCCACATGAAAGCTGGCTCATACAGAAACAACTGAAGATATCACTAATAACTGAGGTATGATTGAGAAAACCTGGTCTACAATCAACTGGAAGCTCCTGTTGACTGAATTAAGGCGGCCCTTCGGTAAATGGCCATGTCAGCATTGAATATTCTTCCTACCATCTCAGGAAGTGATGCCTCCAGGATCTGCAACAGCTGTCCCTGTGTGCCAACCCCCTTTCCAGCCTGCCACTGGGAGGGGGTTTGCTGGGGGTGTGGAGGCTGAGTGGGGCCAAGTCCATGATAGCCATGAAGTTGTTCAAGAGTAGTGTTGGGCTTCATTTGGCCCCAAAACTGGGTGATAAATGACAGGGATGGAGCTGAGTTTATGACCCATATTCTAAGATGAGCTCTAAACTGGGAATAGATACTACTCACTCTCAAGTCCAGCATGGATATCCTCAAAGTTACACATACGTGGGTATCTGGGCATTTTCATTCAGCAGTGCACAGGAATGTGTTGTGAAGGCTTCTCCTGGGTAAAATGCAGCTTTTCCTCGTGCCATGTGGGAGCTGAGGAACAGAAAGGGGTGTGCATCTGCTGAAGCCTGGCAATTTCTCTCTCTGGTAGTGCAGCCGGGGGGAGAGCGCTGTACTGGGATGGGTGTGCCAGATCTCGGGGGCACAGGGGTAGCTGGTGAGGCTCTCCCCAGCCACCCACTGTTGCTCAGGCAGGGAGAGAATAGGAAGGGCAAATCACAGAATTTTAAGTGTTGTAAGGGACTTCTGGAGGCAGGGCACCCAGAGCAGGTGACACAGGCATGCATCCATGTGGGTTTTGAATGTCTCCAAAGAGGGAGACTCTACAACCTCCCTGGGCAGCCTGTGCCAGTGCTCTGCCACCCTCAGCATAAAGAAATACTTCCTCATGTTGAGGTGGAACTTCTTGTGTTTTAGTTTATGGCTGCTGCTCCTCATCCTGTCTCTGGGCACCACTGGAAAGTCTAGAACCATCCTCTTGACACCTGGCTTGGAGATACTTATATGCATCAATGAGATCAAATGCTGGTGCCCAGTCTGGTCACCTCCTGTCCTGGAGGGTGTCTGGGGATCCTGCTGCCCAGGAGCCTCCCAGCAGCACAGGTCAGAGGGTGGCTGGGCTGTATCCTGCCCCAGCGAGGGGCTCTTCCCAGCTGGTCCAGGCAGATGCTGCCTCGCCAGGGGCTGCAAGGGGCTGAGCACAGCCCCCAGCAAACAGGAGACGGTGATGGCGAAACCCCGTTTGGATAAATCCTAGTCTCCGGGTTTAAATCCTGCAGAAAGTCACATCAGGGCAGGCCAGCTGACACAAAGCCTGTCCCTCGCAAGCCGTGCTTGCCGGCTGTGCCGGAGGGCTGCGGGCAGGGAGGGCTCCTGCGCCCGCAGAGGGCGCCCGCACGGGCCTGCCTCCAGCGTGCGGGGCCGGGGCTTTTCCTTGCTTGGGTTTCCTTTGGTTTCCTCCTCGTCTCCTGTGAAACCGCTGTGACACAGCTCCAAGTGCAGGCAGGGTGGCCCCGGCGGGGCATCGCTGGCAGCGGGGAGCGCGTCTCGTCCCGCGCCAAGGGGGGAGCGCGTCTCCGGTTCGTGACCGTGCGGGTCCCCTCCCGGCAGCGCCCCTCGCCACCTCTGGTGCCCCGGACCGCCCCGCTGGGGTGCTCGGGGTGCCCCGCAGGCGGCACCTGCCGCGCCTCTGGCATCGCCCTGCCCCGCCTCTCGTGGCGTTTTTCGCCTGAGGCTCTGCGAGTGAGTAAAAAGTCCCACGTCCCTCCCATCCCAATGCCTGGGAATTGCCGCCGAACTTGCTCACAGGTTTTCTGGCTTTCCCTTGCTGGGAAAGGACGGCTGATAAAGCTGACGAACGCAGCGCTACACGTGGTTAATGGTTAACCAAAGAGTGCAGGGCGAGCACGGTAGAAGTGAAGACCGGATAGTCACCAGAAAATCCTTAGAAATTTCTTGAGATTAAAATTCCTTAGCCGCTTCTGGTGACGTCTTCCTCACAGGGTGGGAGGCTGTAAAGAGAACTACAGAAAATACCTGCTTCCAACGTAGCTGGAAAAGGAGTGAAATCTCCAAACAGGTAAGGATAAATTCGGTAATGTCTGAAAGTGAAGTTGCCTCTGTACTTTCACCAAATCTGATCCAACAAGTCCACATAATTTGTTAAGTATTAAGCTAGTCAGCATTTAGAAGTGCAACATTGTATGCTAAATGTAAATCTATTTTAATTGACATGCTTAAGCCAGTTTTGTTGAAATAGTCAAGAGTTCATGAAGTATTTTGAAATCAAATCTTTGAAATTCACAACATTTTTAAGAGAATCTCTTCTTAACTGCTTCTAAAAATTGCTGGTAAAGTGAAGAAGCCTAGAGTGATGGCAGCACTTCTAAGTGATGGTGTCCTGGGCAGTCTTGGAGCTGAATTCCAGCTGACAAGGTAGTTATATTAACCTTTTCAAGTTTGTTCAGCAAAAAAAGTTCTTATTTGCTTGAAAATTTAGTTCTCCCAGCCCTGTACCTTTGTTTCATTGTTAAAGTGTCATATTAGGCTTGTCCTCTTGTAGAGATCCTGTTTATAGCACAGGGACTGGAGTCAACCCCATATATTGATGCTACAATTTTACATGGGACTAAATGTGAAAGAGCAAAAATTGCTTCAACACTGGTACAGTTCAGAGAGCAAGAAGATAATGAAATTAGAGCTACCATTCAAAAATATAAAATTGGAAAAGGAAAGGTGGAATAAAATGACAATTTTTACCAATTGCCATTTATGTTACAGAAATTTACTGTTATGTCAATGGTAAATAAAAGGGAAATAAAAGATGCTCCAACAAAAGTGTGGTGAAAAAGTTTCCAGTATAACTGTGATACATGCTGAAAGGTTTCCTGGGGTGAGTGGCACTTGAAGGAAGTGCATTCTGGAATTCTGACATTCAAAGTGCGCATCCCCCACTAGTAACTCAAAGTGAGGAAACTGGAGTTTCTTTCAATATTTTAAGAATAGGAGATTTACTGAGACCAAGGGCATGGAGTGTGAATTTTTAATTATACAGTTATATCCTTGCTGCACACATGATGGGCTAAAACTATTGCTTCACCGGTAAAACAGAGACTGTCATCTCTCCTGTCTGTCTTGTACTGTGAAGTCAGTAGAGTGAAATAACAGGACTCATGTAGGTAGAAACCTCACGTGTTTATTTGTTTAGAAGATACTATAGAAGTTCTGATAACAAAGAGGTTGCTGAAACCTCATATTTGGGAGTAAGGAGATGGAACAGGGCAGTTTTTGAAGGTGGCTGCAAGCTGGCATGTTAGGCTTGTGAAAGTGCACAAGATTTGAGATGTATTTTGCCTTGCCCCATTGCCAATCAGCAGGCTTCTGTTGAACAAATGGGAAGAGTGCAGAGCCAAGCACAAGGGGATGGGTAATGGTGTTTGAGATGGTATGTTGTTACGCTGTAATAGAAAGAAAACTGCTAAAGGTTGTTTAAAGCTGTCAGTTTCTTTGAATGATCAATTGATACGCATCCATGGGAAATTTCTGTGTTGCTTCTGCCATCGCTTTAGTGTATGTTTCTTAATCTGTTCCTTCCATTATACAATAAAAAGTGGTCGCTTCATTCTTCTGAGGCACAAAAAAGGATATATTTTTTCAATCATAGATAATAAATTGTGTAATTGGCAAAATATATGGCCAACAATATTTCATAATTCCATCACTGGTAAGTAAAAAAAAAAAATAATCCAACGTATACAAAAAACTCAGTTTACTTCCAGCTTATCCTAATCACAATCCTGTTATTCATCTCAGCTAAATCTGTTTGCTCTGCATGTACACAGTCCTCCAGTGTTCCTCTGATGAGTGTCTTCCCATCTAGCTAATGTTCATGCTGGTTACATGTTTTATCTCCTGGAAAAGATATCTTTCCTGCAGCAAACATTTGGAATGCAGCAACTGTTTTGTTGCACGTTTTTCAGCTTCTTTCTTGATCCTGTGTAGATTGTATCTCCATCTATCCAAAACCAAATAAATAAACAGGAGAAGAAATATTATAGTAAATAGTCATTATTTGAAAGGTAAATTGGGATGTTAGTATTAAGTTCTTAGAGAGCTGGCAAGAGCATTGTACACTTAAAAGGTTGTTATAGTTTACTATTAAATAAAACCATTTTTCTCTGGTCTTGTCTTTGAAAGGAATGTTTCATTTGAAAATTCAGGTAAAGTTTGCTAAGCTTTGTCAAGGTGTAATAGAAATTAGTTTTATCCTTCCTGGTTTTATGTTTTCAGGAGGAATTAAGTGGTTTCTAGAGAGTTAAATGTAGTTTAGTGTTGCTATTCTTGTATTATGTCAGACATATTGCTTTATTCCTGAATTTATTCTTCACAGTTTTAAAGGCAGACAGAGAGATTCTGTCTTTAAGAAGATGATGACTGATGTGAAGATTAATGGCAGCATGTGATATTTTTTTTCATTGATTCTCCATCAGTGAAATGTCATGCTGTAAATCTCAATGTAGGAACATGGAATGACTTGAAGGCAAAGATGTAACACCAGTGCTGTGTAACCTATCAGTCTCTGTGGGGGATGTATGTCCCAACTGGTTATGTACAGCCTATCTCTGCAAGCCTGGATATGAAGCAGAGAGGGAAGGAAGGTTTTGAAGTGATTTGAACAAAAATAATGTGGAGAAGTTTCAGTCACTGAAAACAAGATAAGGAGTGAGGACACGAGACTCTTCTGATCCTAACATGGGAGACAATTGAAGCCACAGTAGCAGCAACATGCATTCCAGTAGAAGCTGGAATAATAATAACCCTAAGTCAGCATTATTATTAGCCTTTCAGTGTTTTAAGCCAGTCGTGCCAAACTTAAGATTGTGACATTCCTTATGCTTCAGATTTTTTTTTTTTCCAATGCCAAGTGCCATCTACTGTCTGATTGCTAGGGTAATGTCAATCTCTGGTGTCAGCATTACTGTTATATAATTTGGAATTCAAGGGATACAGCAGCATGTTGAAATGCATAGAAGAAAGCTACAAAAAGGAAGGGAACAATCTCTTCCTGCTTGGTGGACAGGATGTAAATAACAGACTAAAACTGGGGAGGAAAAGAGATCCTAGGGGTAAAAAAAAAAAAAAAAGAAAGGCTCTGCGGTGTATTGTTTAGGAAGGCTATAAATTCAGCATCAGAGTCTTGCTACTGTTAAGTTACTTGTAACACTTCCCTATGTTTTGGCCTCATTCAAACTCAGTTGTGCTGTTGACAGACTGTTTCATTTAAATAAAAACAACCTCACAGTCTAAGATTTTCATTTCTCTGACACATGGCAGTGCAGGTACAGTTAATGTGACGAAACATAACAATAAATGAGCATCATTACTGTGACTACTTAGTCATGTGAAAAAGCAAGATGGGAAATTACAGAGATTCTACATATGGTACTTTTCTGCTTTTAAAAACAACGTGAGCTCAGAAAATTAGAAAGTATCTACTTAATTGTAAAACCAGGTATCTGAATTCCAAGGCAAATATACATTTTCAGATACATGGGACAGGCTGAAGGCTGCTGAAATGCCAGCATGCTGGGAAGGTGGCTGTCAGACACCTTTTCAGCTCAGACAACACCCTAAAGGAAGTGATCTTTCAGTAGGACTGATACTGCCCTTTTCTGTGCTGTTCCTTTAAAGGGAGGGAGAGAGAATGAATGCAAAGGATTTAGGAGGAGGTAACATTTCTTTAATGGTATCCTGTAGATGCATTATCTCAAAGAGACCTTGTTCTTGGTATCTCACTCTGATTAGCACATGTTTTTGTGCAGTTTTAAAATGCTTGGACAATTTTCCTTGAAGAAATACATGTGCCTTCTAGCAGTTTTAAATTGCTCTTGATATGTTTGATATCCTTATACATCTGCAAACCCATCAGGATCTTGCTGAGTTCTTGACTGTAGTTCTTCCTGTGGTAATTATATTTTCTGCAGTTTTAACCACATATGATGTGAAAAAGTGTTTTCTTCTGTTTTTAATCTGCTCTCTTAAATTTCCCTGAGTAGTTCCTCTTGGGCTTTTAAAATTTGAAAATCAGAAAGAAGTTCTTTATCTTCTCCCCCTACTCTTTCATTCCCTTATCCTTTCCTTGGTTTCCCTCATGTTGTTCTATTTTCAAAGCTAACCAGTCCCACTTATTTGAATCTTCCCTAGAGGACAGCATAAGTGTCTTTGAAGAGAAATCTTCTCTTACATTCCAGGACGGCAGCGAAGTCTTTTTGAAAGTGAAAATCTGAGAGAATATTGAATATTCCAGAATTGTTCCAACAATTGATCAAAAGTCCATATTTTTTGTATAATTCACCTACTTGTTCTTACTGGATCCAAACTTGCTACTCTTGAACATACTACTTACTAAACACAGGTTTTCATTCAGCAGTGCCACCAAGATTGCTTAGACTAAGTCCATTAGTTTGACCCTTGAGATTTTTTTTTACCCTTTTTGTATGCTATGTTACTTCAGAATTAATGTTACCAAGCTTCCTGCAACTCTGGACTGACTATTCAAGATGTGACATTCCTAGCTGTCCTCCCCAGTTCCTATGACTGCATCTTTAATGGGGAAAAGAAAAAAAAAAAAAGAGAGGGAAGAAGGATGGGATGGTGGTAATGATACCCTTTCACTGCAGGCTTTCATATCTTCCTAAGAAATATCAAAACCCCCAGGTATTGCAGCATGCATATATTTTAGGCAGCTAAGGTAGAGGAGTCTAAGAGACCTTCTTGACAGGAACTGTGATTGAGATGGGACATAGAAAGAATGGACCAGGAGGAGTATTCACTGTAGTGATAGGTAGTGACAAGTCTGAGATGGGAGATGATGAATAAGCCTGTATTATAACAAGATAAACTAACATCTAAGAGAATTTGTGGGAGAGAAAGAGGAATACTGTGTGTATTTCTCTTCCAAGGCTGAGGAAGATGAGCCTGTTCAGTCTTGAGATGACTGAGAGGGGACTTCATCAGTGTCTACAAGTATCTGAAGGGAGGCAGGAGGATAGAGCCAGGCTCTTCCTGGTGGTGCTGAGCAGTAGAACAAGAGGCAACAGGCAGAAAACAGAAGCACAGGATTTTACATCTGAGTATAAAGAAGAACTTCTTTACCGCACACTGGAACAGATTGCCCAGAGAGATTGTGGAGTCTCCCCCACTGGAGATATGCAAGAACCATCTGGACATGATCCTGTGCCATCCACCCTGACTTGTTCTGTGATTCTGTGGTCTGTTTCCCATGGTTGCTGATACATACTGAAGGTGTTCCATAAGATCATAATATTTTCTGCCCAAGTATAAAAGACTAGCTAATTTTATAGAATTTGCGTAGGAAGTGGAAATGCCCAGGGAACAGAAGAATTGATCTTTGTAAAGAAAGAAATGATAGCTGGAGAATATCTTTTTGAAACAGCTGTCATGAACAGAAGAAACTGGGAAGGTTTTACAGATGTCTTCATATTAAATAATAAAAGGCTAATAATCAAAAGCACCCTAGTGGTGATCTTAATCTATGAGGAAAACCCCTTCATATCAGTAAGTTTCCAAAATAATGTGTAAATAAAATTTAGTATTAAAATGTAGAATCAGAGAAAATACTTGACTGTGATAGCTTGAAAAGCTATGAATGACTACACTTAATACTATTTACTATTAAGGATCAATGATAACTCAAACAGAATGCATTTCACACCCCAACTAGAGTGTCAGTACAGGCATCCCTAGCCAGTCACCAGCATAGGAACAGGGTCCTGCTGGAGTTCTGAGTAGTTACACTGCTGACTCTGTGGCCTGAACCAGCAGAAAAAACAGCAGCCTCTAACTGGATGCGTGTTACACATACTCCCATGGTTTTCCTTTTTTATTTTTATTTTTTTAGCATTTTAATCTTTTTTCTTATGGTGTAATCTTCCATTTCTTCAGTATTCTTTTTCCTGCAAATTTATGTTTAATGTTGGCATCTGTCCCTAGAATCCTTTTTTTAATCCTAGAAATTATTTAATTATACCTTCCTTTTTTTGCTAAGGCTCATGACACACAGCCTTTATTCAGGTGGGTGTGTAAATACATGCTTATAAATGTTAAGCTTCTGTTACAAGATCTTCTCAGACTCTCAGAAGTCCTTTATTTGCTAGTTGCTAACATGACAGGTACCTCATGCACTCTCTCTCCTGTTTTCTGTTGCCTTGCACATGCCAGAATTTTTTTCTTGGCACAGCTCACTGAAGCAATGACTTGTCTCCTCATTTGCCTGCCTTGCCAGCTTTTAAATGGGCCCATATTGAGCCATTATCTTTAGCTACCTGGAGACCAGGTGCAAAGGTGTTAATTCCTGAGCAAGTATTGCAGGACCACATTCTGAGGCCTGTCACATCTGCCAGGGCAGGTGCCTTGTTGTTCTTGGCTACTGAAAATAACATTTATTATAATTAAAAGTTTAAATTAAAAAAGTAAAACCCAAATGTGTTTTGTGCTGATAAAAGATAACACCCAAAAAATAGAATACATTATTATGATTATATATGTGTAAGGATTCTCTGTAGCTGCATCAGCAGCTCAGCTAGTTAGAAGGCTGATTTCTAGAATATCTGCCCACAGCACACAACTGTTGTGTGAATTCATGCCCTGGGTTGTTCTTACACCTACCTCTGCCTCCTCCTTTTCAAGGTTATTGATACATATTTCTATTGTATGTCCTAAGGAGAATGTTCCTTTGGTGGCCTTTGGGTGATTTCCATTCTAGCACTATCCAAGAATCTGAGATGCAAACATATTTCTTGTCCCTTTTATCTTCCTTTTTTAAAAAAAGAGATTTTTTTTTTTTACCATTACAGTAATTCATTACCATGTTGAATGTTCTGTTCAGCTCAATAATTAGTTAATTGTGTGCTAGTCCTCAAATGACTTTATGATTGAGTAGTGAACTACTCATTTGCTACTACTGTGGCTTCCTCATGTTTCCTTCCAAGGTTAAAAAATAAAAAAAAGGGGAGAAAAATTTGTAATTCTTTCTTTGATACAGCTTTTGCTTAATTTTGCAGATTCCTTTGGGCAATGATTTTCTAATTTTCCAAGAGCAAATTTCTTATGCTTTTGAATATGTATTTCTTAAAAATACATTGTGCACTTTGGGAGTAACTTTTTGTCTTAATACCTCTATGCGTAGTCGTTTTAAAGGCACATAAATTTGGGCAAAATGTCATAGCTGGCAGAAGGAGTTAGATATTAAAGGTGGTATAGGGAAGCCAGTGTTGCTAATCCTACAAAATAAAAAAAGTTATTACAGATCAGAATGTACTGTCTGCTGGCACGTTCTTCCTCAACTGTTCTTATTTTTCCTGCTGTTGAAAATGGCTGTTAAACCACTTTTTGGTTACTGTTTTCTTTAGAAAATCATCCTTAACTTGAATGTTTCATTGGTTTTGAAACTTAAAATGATCCTGATGTTGTACAGGTTTTTTGGCAAACCTATATGCTTGTTTGTGCTATTTTACTGGGAAAGGTATATTCACACATCTTTAATTTGTCTTGCTTGTTCTTAGCATAGAGTCCCATCACAAGTTCTTTTTAAGAACAAGGCTATGGAGGCTATTTGCTCCATGTAGCTTTTAAGTGTTTTAGTGTACATAAGTTTGGTACATAAATTACAAAAAAAAAAAAGTGAACAAAGGTGTTTGCTATTCCAAAGCTTTGGATGTTATTGGATATCATGTTACTACAATGCAATTACAAGAAAAAGATTATCATATCTTATGTAGCTGACCTTGCCACCAGGTTTTGTTTTGGCAGCTTTTGACAGTTTCTACTGCTCAGCACTGTTCCATGTTAGAAGTGAATCCAGGACTCGTTTTCAGGAGAGGATTGGTTTTTGAAAAAATACAGTTCCTATGGTTGTTACTTTAACAACAGGAGCCTCTGATAAAGTGTGGAAATGTTTTGAAATTACTAAGATGGTGCATCAATTTTTTTTGTATTCAGAGCAGCATAAAACATTCTTTTGTTCAAGAAAAGTACCCGTAAAAGGAAACTGGAAGTAAAACAGAATATAGATGTAGAAGCACCATTCATTTATTTGAAAAACACCAGGAAAGTTATCTTTTCAACCAAATAGGAAATGTTATGAATATAAATGACATGTTCAATAGATATTTAACAGGACAAACATAGAAATATTGAATGGGTAGTGCTAAATGATGGAGTGTAACTGAGTAGAGGAGGTCATGTCCTCTGCCATAATTCGTTCATCATTCTCTGCTTCACTGCACAGTCCCTCTGTGCTCCCAGTTCGATCCAAATCACGGTATTCAGCCCATTTTTCTGGGTTTAAAAAAAAGTTACATTTAGATGCCTGATGAGGATGTGAATTCAGCTTTACTTTAAGAAAACCCAAAGCTCAACCTATCTCTATTCCAAATTCAACAGGCAGAGCCATAGCAAATGTTTTAAGTCTTAATGCAGGTTCTGGATCTCTTATTCCCCAGTCTTCTTCCACATGCTAGTTGAGGATGCTTTTGGTCACCTTGTCATCACAGTTTTACAGCTTCTCTTCATGCGTAGCAGCAGTAGCAGCCAGCAGAGCTGTAAGCTGCAGAGCTGAAGGGAAGTGTATTGTCTTGAGGATCCAGAAATACTGTCGGGCTTATTGTGACAGCTTGCTCTTCTAGGATTGGTAGAAACCAACTTTTCTTTGTAAGTGTCCACTGAATGTGTAACACTATTTCTCATGGGGTTTTTAATCAGTGAATAGGAAGTAAGGAGATCATGTAATTCATCCCTTGCTTAGCATCACATTGAGGTATTTCCTTTGCCTTAGCAATGCTGCAGGCTTGGAATGTGTTTGATATGCATTGTACTCACAGCTGAAGAATCTTGAGTTAAGCTTTATTTTTTTTATATAGTAAATGAATTCCTTCAGTTATTCTTCTTGAAGGCTACAGTCACAAAAAATGTAGACTACTGACCTGGGTTGTATGAGCTTATTATTGTGTTAGATAAAATAAGAAAAATCATAATTTTGATGAAAGATTAACATGATTAGTGATACGCTGAACATACATATTAAGAATGAAAATTAGCAACCAGTGTAAAATATTAACTGCTTTTAAATCATTCACTAGTCAGAGAATGTAGATACAGAGCAGTTTTTTTCAGCAGGCAACAGAAATAGGTTTAGACTGGTGTTGTTGAAAGAGAGAAACTGAAAATATCCCTTAAAATTCAGCAGAAGCTATAAGCAGGTAAGGTGTCTTGCTTCATTAAATGTTGCAATGTCTGTAACATAAAATGTGGTAGTGATTCTCTTTTCCTAAGCATACTTCCCCTCCATTCTGTATTCTCTGAGCACTGAAGAAGAGTGAAAAATTACATTTCTTAACCACTTTCTGCTGAAAAAAGTAGATAGTAGAGATGGAAGAGATGTCTCTTAAGAATACACAGATCAAGATTGCTCCTAAACAAAGAAAATAGGTTTTTTTAAGAATTGGCAGGAAGGAAAAAACCCAGAAATCTCAAAATTTCCAAAACTTGCCTAGATTGTCTTTCAGAGAACGATGCAGAATGTCAGAATGCTGTAAAGGCAGGTTGCTTCTGGACTGGCAGCATCTAACCTGAGAACAGAGAGGTTCAAAATCTGTGCCTCTGACCAGAGCCACTTGCCAGGGTTCTGCCAGAGGGAGGTGCTGCCACTTTAAACCTGGCCTAGATTTAAGCTGTTTGGATTCCAAATCCAGCTGGAGCCAAATGTGGTAGCACAGAAAAACAAGCTGGAGGAGAATAACCCTTTCTAACAAAATATTTTATGGAAAATTCCTCTGAGAACTTATCCAGAATTGCACAACATATGGCAGACCTGCATCTCTACTTGAAACAAGAACTCGAACTAAGGTCTCTGAGCACAAATGTAATGAACACATTGGACTGTCCTTCTTATTTAACTGCTTGTCCCCACCAGTCACATGTAAATTCTGCCTAAATGAGAGCCTGCCTCTCCTAGTGGTAATGTGGAAGCTGTGATTATCTGAGGTGTGGAAGTGAAAAAGATCATAAGGAGAACAGATGGCAGGCAGTTCTGAGTGGGGATATGGCTGGCTGCACTGTGGTGGAGCTACCTGCAGCAGCTTAAGCTGTTATCTTTCCTGGCTCACTGTTTTTCCTCCTAGATGGAGATTATTGCCTTTCTTGTGGAGTTGGTGGGAGGGGGGGCATGTAAACACTTGGTGGCTCTGTCACCAGGGACAGCCAGGTTCTTTTGGGGGTCTTTCATAGAATAAGAACTGGCCTCAGGGTTTTAGGTACAATTAGATTTTTATTATTGCATAAAATACTTATTTTCCAGCACAGTTTATTTTCTACAATTTTTAGCATTTAATGTACCTTATTGTTACACAAAGTTTTTATGAATTATTATACTTTCTGTTAAGCAAAATTTCTAGTAATGAGTGTACCTTTCTTACTGTCTAGGGTCTTTAGTTATTTACACTTTTAATCATCTGGACTCTGCAGATTGTGTCAAACTCTTAGTCATCAGTGCGTGGTACAATAATCGTAATCTGGACTCAGACTTTATCCCAAAGAACATGATTCACTCAGTCTTCAGAGGAAGAAAACAATGGTAGCTGCATCCCAGGCCACTGGGGAATCATGAGTTTTGCTATCCAGCATCAGGACTTGCAGCTGCTGGATTTTATGGGCAATATGTCATGTACTACTACACTTCTGTGTTCCATAATAGGCGACACGACATCCTGGCAGCAGTGCTTGGTGCATAGATAATTTTTTTCATAATGCTGCCAGGGAATCTGGCTGTTCTGTAACGGGGGTCATCACATCTTGGTGACAACTACAGTGTTGAAAAGGGGAAAAGAGAAGGAGGTGATAAATGATCAGCACACTTGCATTTTATGATTCTTTGTCTTAGGAAATGGCATTGGTTATGCTAACCATATTACCTGGAGTCAGGAGTAGGGCATATGCTGGTCACATGGCTCCAATGGAAAACCATCATCTTAGTGTAAATATGTCTTCCCACAGAAACGGTTGGGGTGCGTACATTTATCAGTCCCACCTCTGAGGTGAAGACAGTAATCCACAGTTTAAAGTACCAAATATTATCTTACCCATTGGTTCAGCTGTGAATGTGTGTCCATGACCAGGGAGACCTGTGCATGTGGAAGGTTCAGCTTCCACACAGTTTTTTGGAGCTCTAGGTTTGTGATATGTGTGAAGTAATTTCTCTTTCTTAGAGAAAGTCCATGTATTCAGCAAGTTTTATGTTATATTAAGCATGAAGTTTCCAGAAGATTTGCATTGGTCTTTTCTAGAAAGGTGCATGTGTTAGCATGCAGCAAAGCTGACAGGGAGGAAAGGCAAGAAACACCAGTATGATCCCTTGCCTTACTATTTGCTGTAATCTGAGACAACTGGGCACCAACATGCTCTTTATGAGGAGTCTCTAGTTTTTCCCATCCTACAAAGAATGACTCAAGGCTTATATTGGTGGCAAATACTCTTCCAAGCTTACTGCAAGTAGGGCATGATAATGCATGGCCGTCATGACAAGGCATTAATCACAGTCAGTGACAAAATATCTTCTCAGCTAAGCCTTATGTGTTCTTTGATATCTTTGCAAACAGTGATCCAAACAAATCACATACACATAAGAACAAGTGCTGCATTATGTTCCCCCTGTATCTCAGGCCATGTTTGTTCTTCATGCCTCACATGGGGTCTGTATCCATGCAGTGGACTGTTCCATTCATAAACTAACTGCTATAACTTGCTTTTCTAACATGAGGTCTTCATAACACATTTAAGCCCTGATAGCAGTTCACCTACCAGCCACAGCTTCTGTAAGGCTCACAGTAGTCAATGCTTGAGAAAATTCTCTCTGCAAGCAATACATGGCTGGATGAGTGCCCTGGCAGTGCCTACGCCCCTAGGTAAGCACATCATCTCAGTTCACAGCAGAAGCTATTCCTATCTCTTTATTGGAAGAGTCTGCCTACTGTGATTGCAGCCTGCTCTCACTGCCTCTGTGACTCTTCACAGCCTGTCAGTTTTTCTGTTGACACTTTTGCAGTTCATCACAACCTCTCTCTTTCTGTAGGCTTGCTTCCATAAGAGTAATGTGCTCAGGCTGCCTATAACCAGCAAGTGGTACGTTAACTCCTCTGAAGCTGTGTGTTTGAGACTGTGTCCATGTTCACTTCGTTAGCAGTTCCTTTTTATCCTTCTTTGGTTTACCTTCACATGTTCACACAGACAGCAATACGAACTGAACAGGGAAAACAAGTCACACATAAAATATTCATGGAAGAGAGGATAGTTACTTTCCCAGTTTGTCAGCACTGTCTGAGATTCATCTCCTGGCTAATCTGTTGCAAAGTCTACTTATGTTCTGCAGGAGACTTAGATTTTATCCTCATATGTTGCAAGTAATCCATCTATTTGTGTCTGAAGGCTTTATTTAATTCTTACATTCTTCCAAAGGAAATACACCTTTTGCTTTATCTAGAAAATTGTTAGTTGTGCATTTTGGTTAAAATATTCTTTTCTGTCTTGTCTCATCTTTATGGCTTATGCAGATTTGGACCTTGTTTATGGAACATACAAGGACTTTTCATTCCAGTAAATCTGAGTGATTCTCATTTTTTTTTCCTTTCTTTTACCTTTTTGTAGATCATTTTCTTTTCCGTTACTGGTATTTTTACATTCATGGAAAAATATATTTGGGGGGACAAAAGACAGACAAAGATGGGGCTCTACTACTGTTCTCTTTATGGAGGAGTAACAGCAAGGAAAACAGGAAGAAAGTCCTGCAGCTTCCAAATAGCATCCATACACTACAGATACAATCAAATACTAAGCAAAAAACCAGTGTTTTTATTTATGCTTAGGCAACAGTGACTGTTCCTTTTACATCAGATGTGGGAAACAGGCACAAACATTGTATGATTCCTAATGAATTGTTTCAAATTATGTTCTTAATGTCTAAAGTACTGATGATATCTGACTCAAAACTGTTTATGTTATACCTTAGAACAGGTTTGTTCAAATAGTGTTAGGCTCAGTGAACTACAGTACAAACACACCTTGATCAAATTTAGTAACTAGAGCCACACCAGGATGCTAGCATGAGATGAGTGTCAGACTATTCAAGTGAGGGAAAAATGAAGTTGGGGGTAAAACCATCTAATCATAACTGGACTGAAAGCCTGGGAAAACTGCCTTTTCATTGTAACATGCTTTACAGTTACAACAGTGGAAGAGGTGAAAATTATTAGAAAATAGGTACAAACTGTTTACCTTCCTCTGCTTTGATCCATGTCTTTGCACATGGACTGGCAATGGGACTGCAAAGTCACTGATAATGCATTGTCTGCATCATTTTCTGGTGCTGTGCTGGAGCCTCCTGTTCAAACACATTATCTCTCCCACCTTGTTTGCAAACCAAAGAGTTCAGCAGTGATAATAAATTGGTACCATTACTGCATTGGCACAGCATCGTTATATATCCTCATAAGGGTGACATACCTCCAAGTGCAAAAACATATTGAAGCTTGTCTCCTGTTAGGTGTGAATAATACAGTCTGTTGGTTGCTTACCAACAAGCCCTGGCCTTTAAACCTTTTGAGATAAGCTGTTATTTCTTACACACTGGTATCTTGAATTTTGAAACAATTTGGCAGTGAAGGGGAGATTTCTGTTCATTGTGTTTCAGCAGCAGAAGAAGGTATTCTCTGTGAAAGAGCCAGCAGACTCAAGGGTCTGGGACAAATTCACAGGGCAACATTAAGTCTGACTTAGCCAGCACCTGTGACACAAAACTCAGTGATCTTGGTTTTGTCCATCACAGAAAGATTCTGTTAAGCAAAGATTTGTGTATTGCCAACAGTTGATGATGAGAATTAGGAAGGTAGTACGAGCCAGAAGAATTATTAGAACTGTAGAGATATGGAACATGCTTTTTAAAAAGGCATTTAATTCCCCTTTTCCAGCTTGCCTGTTGTACCTCTCATGCTTTATTTCCTTTCTCTTCCTGAGGAATTAAAAAAAAAAAAAAAAGAAAATGTGATTGTTCTCTGTTCACAACAAACTTTACAGGTACAGCAGAGAAATAAAAACACATGAGATGACTTTGAGGTGGTATTTCAACAGTGATGAAGCCTGCCTTTTAGTACTCCGGTCTTAGTTTTAGTTTCCATTTTTTATTTCCTTTGAAAGTTATTTGCCTTTTTCAAGCCATTTGGGCAAAACACTGAAGTGAAAGTTCAGTTTTCTTTAAGTTAGAGATTATCTTCAGTTTCTGCATCTCTTATACCCTTACAACAGATTTTGAATTTTCAGCCTTTTCAGTCAAATTCAGGGAGAAAGGAAAAATAGAAGTCTCCAGGAACCTTGCACACTCAAGAGTTGATTTGTGGTAGAAAAAAACTGAGAGCCAACAGCACTTGACTCTGGGATTTCTCAATGATTTTTGAGATCGTAGAATAATCATTACAGCAGCCAACCTGGGCACTGAAAATGCAAGTCAGATCACAGAATAATATCTAGCACAAGTGCAATGAAACCAGCCAGCAGACTTGTGTAGTTTAGGTCCTGTTTTAATTCTTCCAGAATTGTAGCAGAGTCGTAATTGGTTTTACAGCATTAGAAGAGCAAAATGCAGCCACGACACTTTCAAAATACACGACAGCCAGAACTTCTTACTTCTTCACAAAAAGGTTGGCTCTAATATTGCAGTGTACTGGAGACTGGTCTGGGAGCAGTGACCACAGCCCCAGATCTGCCGCACTACCTGGCTATAAACTCTTCAGGACTATGAAATGCCGGTAGTTGTTTTTTTAAATTAATTTGAACTACATAAAAATGACAGGAAGTCACCTGCATTAATCTAGGAAAGAAAACTTCACATAAAACTTTCAGAATAGGAAAAGAAATCTTAAACACTTAGTATTGCTTTTAAGTATGCATACATATGATGAAAGGGAGAAACTGGGAAAAGTCGGATAAAGCACATCCGGGGATGTTAATCCCACAAATATATCTCACGTTCAGAACGTGCAGCCACTTGAGTGGCATTTCAGCCATATCCGTGTTTCTTTCCTGGAAATAATGTTTCGCAGAAGTGGAGCAAAGCACTTGCTTTTACAGCAGCAGCCTCAGCAGTCCCGGAGAGTGTAACACAGAGCGGGAGCATGTGATCACACACTCACGGCTAATGAACTCAGACTTGTTAATGGAGTCCCTGGAAGAAAGCACACGCCACTTCACAGTTAACCCAGGCAGTGGCCGCTTCTCGGTCAGATCCGTCTGTCTTCGGGTAGTTTTCTTTGCTAAATGTATTTTGGAGGAGGTGTGGGAGGAGGGAGAGATGCTGCTGCTGCATGTTCAATGCAAAGCCCTTGGCTGTGATAGGCTGAAGGGACAGGGATACTCTGCCTATATATGCAGGCAACTGCATCCTCTCTGCTTTATAGTTGTCACAGAGGAGCAAAGAAAGACAGTGAGAAAGAGGAGAAGGAAAAACCTTACCAACTCGCTGTAAGTAGCATTCTTTGTCCTTGAGGCTTTGTGGTTATTAAATTCAAGTAGGTACATTTGGATTAATGCAACAATTGGTTACTGAGAGTGGGAGCTCAGCTAATAAACAGCCACCTTGTGCTATTTTAGGGATAATAATAAGAAAATAAAAGCATTTATTTTTAATCTAAGTTTGCACAATATATTGTCTGTCATTTTCATTTTGCTTGTTTTTACATCTGCTATATGTCAGCTATAACTGTTTATATACATTTATGCAGAATCCCATGTATCCAAAAAGTTTGTATCTTGTCTTTCCAAATACAGCAGTGCTTGCAATAACCAAGTAGACCTTAAGAAATTCTCTGCCAAATATTTTGAATAGTAAAATTTCAAGATAATTTAATGCATAACTTTTTAGGTTGAGATTTTCTTCAGAAATAACCCTTTCCCATCAATGTAGTAACACCTCAGACGGGAAAATTATGAAGTTTTGGACTCGGTGCGAGTGATGGCAAAGAATTCAACTAGCAACTTCTAACTGGAAAATGTAATTTTTTAAATAAAACATAAGGACTGTAACATACATTCCTAATTCTTGACTTGTGCAAAGGTAGAAGTAAAGAGTAGATCCGGTTCTTTTTTACTCCTGCTGAAATAAAATTCATCCTACGGTCCTTTTCCAGGCAACATCCTATTGCCAACAGTGGAAGTTTAGCTTAACAGTGGCAACAGCTGCAAAAACCTTCGGTTGGGTTCAGGAGCAGGAAGTTCTCATGGCTTCAGTGGTGTCACTGTAGCACCACGAGCCTTTAAATTACATTTTGTTCTGCAACAATCAGTTGAAAGAATAGAGAATGCACTTCTCTCATTTGTTTGAAAGATACACAGTTATTACTTTTTGTGTGCAAATACAGCT
Source organism: Sclerurus mexicanus (assembly GCA_013396755.1). Lineage (NCBI taxonomy): Eukaryota > Metazoa > Chordata > Aves > Passeriformes > Furnariidae > Sclerurus > Sclerurus mexicanus. Next base: position 895,653 of record VWZF01000477.1, on the reverse strand, counting down.
GTCAGTTTTAGTTCCTATTGTGTCTATGCATTCTTCCTCTCTATTATTTAATAATAGGAGCTGCTAAAAGATTTTATTATGTTACCTGTTGTTTTTGTTACTTTGATGAACTGGAGAACAGGCACACGTAAAATTACAACGTATAAAATATACCTCTCTCCTCATTTGTTCTCTTTTCCCTCTTTTTCACCTTTTTCATTTTTTTCTTTTTTGTTTTTCTTCCTCATAACAAATTTCCTGGTAGCATTTAGATATCTTTTACATTTATATTTAGTAAATACAAAAACGCCCAAACAGATTCTAAAATTGCAGACAATACTTTTTAACAGAAATGATGAAAAAGCTGAATTTATCAACATAGTATTGCAACTATAAATGTATTTAATAATTAATTGTGCATAAACTCATTTGTATGGTTCGGTTTCAAATAAAGTAGGAAACTGTTTGCAAAGGAAAATATGCAGTCTAAAGAATAAAAACAGTTTTCAGTAACTTCACTAAAAAAAAGTGTGGCCATATTCTAATTTCAGTTCACTGAGGTAGAAGTAGTTGAAACAAAGCAACAAAGGATATGTCAGCTTTAGATTGTGTAGTGTACTTGTCCTCTAGTAAAATCAAAGACCAAAGAATTTATACATGAATAAATAATATAAAAAAAATACATTAATATTGTTTAAGGTTTGACATAATTGTTCTCATTTTTACCTGTATTTTAGAGCAGAACTCAGTCTTCTCCAGTAAAGTAGGATCTGATCTGAAGTATGCAGTGGCAGTGGTGGCAATTGTCATTGATTCTTGCTGGGAACCAAAATACTCAGACACAATATATGCTTGGTAAAATAGTATTTTATCAATCAGAGAGAAGCTGGCAATGACTTTGCATACAGACTACTTACAGTGTGGTAGAGGTTGGTAATTAGGCAGGGTATCTCCTGGGAATCTGTGCCCTCCTCACGTGGGGTTCAGCTGGCAGATGCTGAATATGCTGAAATTCATCCTGGGAGGTGTGTGATCTCTGAAAGAGTGGAGTCTTTCTCAATCTTTCGGACCCTTCAAGATAGACCACTACTAAATAGAAAGAGGCTTATTTTCTCTGAAATTTGCTTTTATTTTTGGAAATTTGGCCTGCATTAGTTTGCAGTTTAAGTTCCTTCAACTTGAGTGGATATAGACTGTAACACTCATCCCTTCAGAAAATATGGATTCTTTCAAACAGTGTTTTCATTTTAAACCCTAAGGGCTGAGTTGTCTGAGGTATTTTGCTTCTTAGAAAATCACATCCTATATTTTTAAAATATACTGGTGTAGAGGAAAGGTCTCTAAGCACTGTGTTGTTATATATATGAAGGAAGTAGAAATATTCGGTACTGGTAGAGAGGTGAAGTAATTTTCGTTTTTATATTATTAACTGGTAAGCATTACAACTTTCTGTTGGATGTAGCTTCCATAGCAAGTAGTACTTTCAGGCAGATGAAGTGACATTTATAGCAAACAGTTCAGGAAGAGAATTAAAACAGGGACGAGAGTGTAAGTTGGTCTTGTCACTCACAGAGTGGAGGTGAAAACAGTGACCACTGTGTTCCTGCAAGGAGTATGCCTTCACAGTTTCCCCATGAGATATGTGTATTACAGTAGGTAAGTTTTCAGGCAACGACTTTTAGGAAAGAAGATGCACGGACACAGAAAAGTAGATTTTTAATTTTTCAATATTGTCTTTGAGGGAAAGAAGAATGGAATACTCTGCTTCAGATTGAAGCAGATTGATGTATTTCACTGGATCAAACTGAATTGTAAGTATTAGAGGTTAAGTAAATAATAGTTTATAAAAATTTATAGTACTGCAACCACTGTAGCATATTTGAGATAGAAGGCTCCCATTCCTTATGCTTAAGCTTCCTGGTTCAGTTACATCTTCCATGCAAAACAGTGAGTTTCCCCTGTAATTTAATTCTTTGTCCTGAATTTTAAGAATGCCATTGCAACCCTGATTTATGGCAAGAAGCAGTGAAGCCAAAACAATGCTAGGACCTTCCGTTCCTGTGAAGATTAGTTAGCAAATAACAAATAAGATCTCAGTGATTGTCTAAAATGTGTATTTTGTCAAATTGGATTGACAAATTTCAGTTCCATAGTGATAGGATGAAACCACAGAATGTGTATCTGATGTTTAGGTATAAATTTTATTTGCTTACCCTTATATCAGAAAAGAACTTTGTCCAAACTTCTAATAATTAAAATGACAATAAATTATATCAGCACACTATATAGGCAACAAGATGATGTAAATATTAGTTGTAATAGAAATCAATTTCAGATAAAAAAAATCTAGGTGGAAGAAAAATGGTCACAAGCTACATAACACACCATCTCTGTTGTGGTAATATGATCAAGTAAATTAATTTTTGTCTGTGTGTTTTTTGGGCTGCTTTGCGCTTACACGCAATGCAATTTAATTTATGCCATTTGATTTATATTCTGGGAAAAGACTAAGCAATCCACAGAAGTTTTTATGTTAAATGATGCCCTATATTTGATTACTGCAAAGTAAAGCTAGGAAGTAGTATAGTGATACTCTTACATACTCTTACATTGTACTTGTGGTTCACTGGATCTACATATATGGAACAAGACTCAGCTGAACTGATCCATATGTAAAAGTCTGTAGGAATGACTATAACACAGTGGTGAGCAACAGTAGTGCTGTAAACACCAATCCTCAGGTTTTGAGTCAGTTCAGTCTCAGGCATCTCCCACTAATTTGTCAGTTGTGTATTAAATTCATGTTTTCTCAGTTTTCATCTCTGAAACCAGAGAAAAAACCCAAGACCTTGTGCAAGTTCTTTAGAACATGCTGCAGCAATGAACCCATGAATGAAGTAGCATAAAAGCTAACAATAATATAACAATAATAGCATAAGTTGGAGGTTCAGTTAGAGATATATTGAAAAACAAGTGCAACTTCTGGCAAAAGTTTCTAAACCAAAGAACTGAGCCTCGTGGTGCAATTAGGTTGCTGCCACAGAGTTGCATATTGATAGCTGCAGTTCATGCTGACTTACTTAGAAAATCTATTAAAATTTTGAACAAATTGTGAACAAAGATGTGCTAAATGAAAATGCACATAAGGTTCAGGGAGTATTGAAGAAATAGAATCATCCTGATTTTAGAGAAGTAGAAACAAAACTGATCCCTTAAACACAGTCTTCCAAAAGGGTAATAACACACAAAGCTGCCCACCGGAATCCTCTGAGGACCCTAATGACTACTGGTAATGTATTTCCAGCAACTTAGTAGCAAGATCTGAGAAAGGTCCTAATACGTCTTTCAGAAAGGCATAGACAGAGCCAAATAAACACTTACAGGGTGGTTAAAGAGAATAATGTAACTCTAGTAAAATAGCAACAAGAACAGTTATTCTCTGGGGAGTCTAGAAGTCCCTTCTGTGCAGATCCTTGCTTTCCCAAGTGGTTCATGACCTACAGCAGCACCTGGCCTTCTTAAATAGCCATAGCAGCTGCTCCACACAAATCCCAGATCCTCTCTTTGTAGCTGCCAACATGTCTCCAGGACAGTGTTTATCAATGATGTCTTTCTTTTGTGATGTTACAGTACTAATTCAAATATAATAAAGCTGAGAAGGGTCTCTTCTCAAAGAGACATCCTCAGTTATAAATCCTCAGTACAAATACTTGATATCTGAAAAATTGTCTCTTAATTATGGAATATTCTCATTGTGCTTACTATAATTATTTCCTTACAAAGTGAAGAACTGAATGTATGTGAACTAAGCATAGTAATTCATGACACCAGCAGTGAGTGTCCTTGTTTCACTTGCCAGTTTTCTTACTAGCTCTTAAGGAACAGTATCACTCAATCTGAGCATTTAAAGACTCTGGGCACTTTTTAGGCACTGTGGTCTAAACCTTCACTGAGTACTCAATGCATAGCCACATAGAGTAAAAAATTTGGGTTGGCCAGGGTGGCAGGAGCAGGCAGCCTAATATGAATTTATGTTTGCAAAGCACTTTGCAGACAAACTCCAGCTCGTCTCAACTGAATCATATGTCACCTTGGGTGTGCTCACACAGTCTCTGCCTATCTTAAAGCACATATGGACAGCCCCAGAGAGAGCTTCCTCCCATCCTCCTGCAAAATGCAGTACAGATCTACTCAAAGTGAATTCTAATTGAAATCTCATTAAGATAACAGGTTTATAAGCATGTGAATTTACACTGAAGGAGTAAAGAAGCTGAATCTTGAGGCAAGACAGGAGTCAAGAAGTGGATAAAATGGCAGGGTGGCACAGTGGATCACTGTGATAACTGTGATTATTATAGCTTGTTATTACAGATTATAATAGACACACACAGCATGCTATTTTCTTAGACCTCTTCTTTATAAGGTAGGAGGGAGTAGATTATGTGCCACTTAACAGTGCCACATGCTTGTATCAAACAGCAGCCATAGGGATTAAGTCTGTAATTTCTGAGACTTCATCAATGTGCTTCTGCTGTTCTTCTGTGCTAAATATACTGTCTCTCTGTGTTAAGATAATCTATATCATGAGTCATCCTATGAGTCATCCCATAAATCATATGAATAACATGTTTAAGACTGATAAAGTTTTCTTTCAAAAATGACTTTTTTTTCCCCTGTTTTTCTTAAAGTGTTTTTCTGATAATAAGCCCTAAACTCTGATACTCATGGATGCTGCAGAATTCCGCAAGAGAGGGAAGGAGATGGTGGACTATGTTGCAGATTACCTGGAGAAGATAGACAAAAGACAGGTCTTTCCTGATGTGGAACCAGGATACCTAAGGCCCCTCATCGCAGACTGTGCACCCCAGGATCCTGAGAGCTTTGAGGATATCTTTAAAGACATTGAGAAGATCATTATGCCAGGGGTAAGAAAAATGTATCTGGAGTGTAATGTTCAATACTGCACTTAGGTTTTCAAAGCCTTCAAAGAAAGTGTGGGTTGAAGGCTATGCCTTACCCACTTAAATACCCACACCAATTAACTTTTAGAAGGCAGGAGTCTGCTTTACATGTTAAATATGATCTAACACTTTACACAACTAATGTTTTCTCTTCTTCCTGTAAATAATCAAATAATTCTTTTGCTTCAAGCAAGGCTTACTTTTGGAAATAATCCCCTTTCCCCCCTTGAATGGATTAAGGTAAAGCTTCATAACTTTCAATTTCATGTGGTATTTTTTCTGCTGTCATAGCACGGTAAATATTTTACAAAATGGTATTTTTATTACTCTGCTGTACCTAAAGTGTTCCTTCAAGCTGATCTTTAAATGTTAAAATTCTCTTAGGAGACTTCTTTTTATTACAGAGTTGACTAGAAAGGATTCTCTCCAATACTTGTTCTGTTGATTTGTGCTCTTTGTGTTCTAAATGTCAACTTCTTCTAGTACTTTTTAAGGCAGATGACCACTGCCTAAATATTAGTCCTTGGATAGATTATTATTGGACAACAATGCAGAACAAAGCGTCTGACATTTGTCCAGGTCTGAATCTTTCTTGATTTTCCACTCATGGTTTACTTTTTTATTTTGAAAATATCCTTGTCTCCTAAGACCTCTAAGTAGCTTGAAGAGGACTGAATTATAAGTAAATGTTAATGAGGAATCTCTCCTTTGGATCTCTGCAATAACCACATTGAGTTGCTTCTCTTGATGCAGCTAGGTAATATTGAGTGGACATCACAATCTGCAAATGTGTTTAGTCAATGTACTATAATACCAATTCCTCTTCATTGACCAATGTAAATATTTGATATTCAAGATGACTTTATCTTGTTTCCCTTGGAACCAGCCCTGCTGTCCTTTAACAGGTAAAAGCTCACTGAAGTCAATTGAAATCTCTCCACTTTTTTTCAAAAATTTGTGGATGAAGCTTTAAATGCAACAGAATTAAATTAGTGCAGATTAGATAAGAGAATTATGTCCAACACATACAAATACTTTAATTTCTACTCATAGATATGATTGCCTTTTCTTTTTCATTGGAGGAAAATAGTAATGTCTGTGAAGTAGAACAAAAAACACTTTGCTTTGAACACTTAACAACATTCAACAAAATAATATTGGATTAAAAAAAAGAGATGAATCATTTGAGAATAGAAAGTGAGACACTGAATTCCAATTATGTCAATAACATGTCAAGTTCCCTCTTAACTAAACTGATTTTTTCTTGACATTTACATGCCCTGCAAACAAATTTATAAAATGATACATTCTGAAGAAGAGATTTTCTAACCAAAATCTTTCCACTGCTGTGAAATGTTAGTGACACAAAGAGCACAAGTGCAAAAATCCCAGTTCTTACAGTAACTCAGATTCTGCCTGTGTTTGTACTAAATTCTGAAGACTCACAAGAGCACAGAATCACAAGGTTATAGTGTCATAGAGTTTGGATGGTACCTCTATAGATCATTTAGTCTATTCCCACTGCTCAAAGCTGAGTCAGAGCAGGTTGTTTAGGACTATGTCTAGCTGGTCACTCAATATCTCCAAGTATGAACTCTTTGCAATCTCTCTGTTGTCTTGTTCCAAAGTCGGACCAGTCTCATGGTAAAAAAGCTTTTTCTTATGTTTAAGTAGAATTTTCTATATTTCCATTTGTACGCATTTCTTCTTGTCTTGCCACTGGATACTGCTAAGAAGAATCTGGCTTCACCTTCTTTGCGCCCTCCCATGAGGTGTGTAAAGGTTAACCCATGAGCAAGATACCCCCTGAGCTTCCTGCAGACTAGTCAACTGCAGCTCTTTCAGCCTGTCATCATATGGCAGATGCTGCAATTAATAATCTCCATTGCATTGCACTGGAATCACTCCAGTATGACCTTATCTTTCTTTCGTGTACTGGAGAACCCAGAACTGGATGCAGCATTCCAGGTGTGGCCTCACCAGTGCTGCACAGAAAAGAAGGATCATCTCTTTTAACCTGCTGGCAACAGTTTTCCTAATGTGGCCTAACAATGCTGTTGGTGTTGTGTCTGCAAGGGCACATTGCTGGCTTATGTTCACTTGTCCACAGGATCCCCAGGTCCATTTCTTCAGAGCTGCTTGCCAGCCAGTTGTTCCCTGGCCACACTGCTTTTGATGCAGCCCAGAATATGGTTTTGACTGTAACTTTTTTGTTTGTAGGTATGCAGTCCCACACCATGTCCTACACCCTCAGCAGCTCCTTCACAGTTTCCTGTGTTAGGAAATTATCAATGCAGTCCAGAAACCCCCTTGACTGATTGTGTCCTGCAATGTTGTCTGTCCAGCAGATGTAAGGACCATGACCTCTGAACATGGGGTTTCTTCCAGCTGTCTGAAGGCTCTATGCATGTACTTCTTCTGATCAGGTGGTCAGTAGGAGACACCCACACAAATGTTGCCTGTCTTGAAATCTTCACCAGTCCTGATTCATAAGTGCTTGACTGGCTAGTTGTCCATTCATAGGCAGAGCCCAGCACATTCCTGCTGCTCTCTTGCATAAAGAACCACTTCTCTGCTATGTCTTCCTGGTCTGTCCTTCCTAAAGAGCCTGTCCTTATCTGCTGCGGCACTTAAGTCATGAGAGCAATCCCACCACATCTCTGTGATCCCTGTGAAACCACAGCCCTGTAACTGCACGCAGCATTCTGTTTCCTCCTGTTTGTTCCCCATGTGTCATGCTATAGCATATAGGTGCTTCAGAGAGGCCCCCATTTGGGTTGATTTTCCAGAAAAAATATGAGAGCTTCTCCCCCCTGCCCCTGCCATAACCCCTGTCATGGGGTTGGTCTGCTTTAGCCTTAGCTTCTCTTCAAGAGCTCTCATGTCCGCATTATCCTTCACCCTTTGCTTGCCAACGTGGTCTGTCTTCCTCCCCTGATGGTGGATTTTTGTCTCCTTCCCTCATTGTTCTTACTGGAAAACTCTCCTTACCAGGATAGCCAACCTGTCTGCCAAGATATTTTTGTCCTAATTGTTCAGGCTATATTTTCCCTTAATCTTGTTCCCATTTTTTCCTGACAAGACTAACAAAAGTGCATCTGGTGTTTTTCAGCAATAGTGTTTTTTCACTGTTTCACCAGGGAATGTCTTATATCAATTTTATAAATGAAGAACTTCTTTGGAAAGAAAAAAGTAATATGGCATGTCATAAACCTTTGTTTTGCCTATAGCTATTAGTGACCCATAAGTGATTCTTGTTTTGTTCGTGTTGACACCTCTACTGTGTTAGTTGTGTTCAGATATTTGCTACTTTTTGGATGATTGAAAATGTGAAAATGGTGTTCCTTCAAAGGAGAAATGATCAATTAATTGTGTGAAACAATTATGAAGTAGCCATTACTGTCTTTACCCTCTATGAGAAGCATTCATGAGTGGTGAAACTTCTTTATGGAGACTTACTGTGAAATGTAATGTAGACTTCTGAAGGGCAGTCTATGAAATGATAATGACAATAATGGTGCCAAGTTCCTGATATTAGCACAGGGATAGAGGGAACTATGACTGAACTCTGTTCTTCACAGCAAGAAGGCAACATGGAAAGGATCTGCATATAAAAATATCAATGGGAGTCACTATTCTTTCTCAGACTTGTTTTGTTCTCTTGAAATGGATCTCCTCTATCAGAGCCAAAAATGATGAAGTGTAGTTGTAACTGCAAATATCAGTACTGAAGATGCTAATATTCATCACATTGTATCCATTAATCTATGAACTTTCAACTGAAGTACCTATCCTTAGTGTGTCATAAGGGAAGACTGTTGCTTCGACTGAGCAAGCCAGAGAAAGGCATCCTTAGAAGAAATTTTGGAAATCAAATGTCTCTGAGAAGCACTGGACTGACAAGTAGAGTGAACTCAAGGTACTTCTGTATCATCATTTATCAGCAGAGGGCTGAAAAAACAAGCATCAATTATGCCATGCTCTTTGCAATATTTGACTAAGTGTGTCTGTTCCAACATGGTGAAAAACATGACTTTTACAGCTGCTCCAAGAGAAGGGGGAAGGGGAGGCAGGAGGAAGAACCGCAGCTGCACTTGCCCTAGGGCTTTTAGCTTTTTCGCTTTATGTGAGTAGTGCAACTGGAATCTGCTGTGTTTCATCAAATAAATGGCTCCCAGCAAGCAGTCAGTTTAACTTGATTAACCCAAGATGAATGTCACAAGTCTTACAGATCACAGAGGATTAGAGTGGGGGAGATGAACAATGGCAGCCCTGGCTTGTTATGGACGTCAGTGAAAGTGTGCATGTGGGTCTATCGGGGACCATTTTTTCTTGAATATTTTATTGTTTTCCTGTGAAGAAACATGTCCCATCCATTTTTTTTTTTTTTCATTTTTATGATCTGTGAAGGAAAGTGTTTGCCATAAGTGCTCTGAACTTTGTTACAGCAAGGAAGGAGATCCTGACCAAATATGAGATACAGCTGAAAATATTCACAGTGGCTTGTCTTTGGATAGCTGATTTTACAGGTTTGGACCTAGTGATCATTAAAAATGAAATCTTGAACGTACCAGGAACAGGCCTAGTTTAGACAGTGGGAAATTGTAATGGACAGGAGCTGTTTTCATATGAAAGAGATAGGGACATCTGAAATTTTGTATATGGTCTACTACAGGAGGGGAAGTGATATTTGATTCATTGTGTATACAAGAGTTAAGACAGCTTCCCCTTAACATGGAGCATGTCCCTTAAAGAAGAGCTGGTTGTTGGCATGGAGAAGGTTAGAAGAGGAAAGAAAGGGATATTTGCAGAATGCAGAAGGTGCAGTACAGTGATCTCTGAGTTAGCTTCAGAACCAGAAATCTTGTGACAGACTGGGAGAGAGGAGTGTAAAAGGTAAAATTCACAGAAGCTGGAAACGCAAAACAAAACCGCAAGGAAACACTAGACTCAGGCAACAGAGAATGTATATTCTTACTATCCTTTGGTTGTAACAGAAGAATTCCAGTATTAAAATAAAGGAAACGAAATGGTGTAAGAAAGGCTAGCCTTTCAAAACTCATCAGCCTCTGGATTTATAGCCAAGAAAAAATCCTATACACGTTCTGCTGAATTCTCACTTATAGTTCATCTAATCCTCTAGAAGTACTTTTTCAAAAATTTGCCTTTTACTTTGAATGTGAAAGCTGTTTTTGCCAAACATATCACATTATCATATCACATTATTTCCACTGATCGTTGCAGTGTGGCCATACATTCCCCATTTTCAAATTTTATGAGATTGGAGTTGTGGAGCACTATCAAATATCTCACAGATCCTTAAAATTGTTTAGATGTTCTGTTCAGTGTCAGAATGTTAAAAAATAACATCAGAGTGTGGGCAAGAGAGTTTGCGGACCTCTGCTGCACTGAAGAGACTCTTGCTAAGGCAGTTTCATGATGGAGATGGATGAACAAAATACCAGAGTCCCTGACAGCAGAGACTCAAGAACAGTGTCCTGCACAGAAGCTTAGGCTGCCACAGCCCAGGCAGTTCTTGTCTTCTAGGCAGACAAATGGAGAACTTTGATTTTGGAACTGTTTGGAGTAAAAGATAGATAAAAAATTGTGAAAAAACAAGGTAAGTTTTTCTTTAAAATGGCATCCTGTGTTGCACCCACATAGTCAAGAACTGTTGGCTTGTCGCAACCTCTAACCTGCTGATTTTGAAACAATTTGTTTCTGCTTCCTGTGTTAGTTAAAAGTAATTATTTCCCCCTTTAATACAGGTGACTCACTGGCACAGTCCATACTTTTTTGCCTACTTCCCTGCAGCCTCTTCCTTTCCAGCTCTTCTTGCAGATATGCTGTGTGGTGGAATAGGATGTGTGGGCTTCTCTTGGGTAAGTTTACTCTGGTGTGTACTGCTATGTGGTAATGGTGCTTCGCCTTGCCAAGATTTAAGCATTTCAGTAACATTCTACAATGAAATTATTGATTAAGAGCATGAAGTCACAGGCCTATTTTTGCAGGTAAATTTCCTTGACTAATTGTTTTCACATAGACACCCTGAATAACTCCAGGAATACAAGGCTGTTTCCTCTTACAAGTTCTGCTCTTGAAAAATCACCAGCATTTAGAACTAGTCATGGCAATGCAAACTTACTGGTAATTCAGTAAGTAGTATGACTATTGTCTGTCAGCCAGTGCGGTTATTTCTCATTTCATCTGGATGAATGGAAAATTCTGTTTAAATAAAACACATTCATACGGAGTCTTCTACAAAGAGGCTGGTATTTGATGTTGAAAAAAAATATGCAAGATGCAAATCCTAGCTTTGATCTCTGATACTTATGGTTCTATGTAAGGCCTGTTTCGAATTTTTTTTTTAATAAGTGTTAGAAACAATGTGCAAAAAATGGTCTTCAGGTCCCTAATTTGGCTGGTGACATTAGTAATCTAGTTTCTTCCTTTATAGAAAAGACAGGGAAAGAATTATTTTTGCTCTGGTAGATCCTATTTCTCTTCATGGTCTAGTGAGGTTATTCCCTCTGCTCTATTTTTCAACACAGGCTGCAAGTCCAGCTTGCACAGAGCTGGAGACTGTCATGCTGGATTGGCTAGGGAAGATGATTAGTTTGCCTCAAGAGTTTTTAGCTGGGAAGGATGGCCAAGGTGGAGGAGTCATTCAGGTAAGAGGGGACCTGAAAAAAAGAATAAGAATTGAGTTTGTGAAATTCATGAATTTGTAAAATCTTCATACTAAGACACTAATAAAGAGAATATATTTTTTTTTTCTGCCACATGGGTTCCTTGCAAATTTTCAGAATGATTGATGCTCTGTGAGAAAGTCTATAGATGAGTAATAGTTCAGGAAAGTAATAGTTTTGTTTTTGGAGCAGCTGATTTCTGAAACACTTTTCTGTGAAGAATTACTAGTAGTTCAATTTAAAAGCATGATTTAGGCTTAAAATTCAAATCAGAATCATGTAGGATGGAAACTTTAATTTGTTGGTGTGTGAATTGAGCTCATACTTACGAACAATGTGTGTCAATGTCTCATAGCTGAAATTACAAAACAACTTCTCAAATAGAAATATAGCTGAGGATTTGAGTAGAGCAGCATGAAAAGTGGTTACAAAGACTTCCATGAAGTTCACCTTACACTTGTGCAATTGTTTACTTCAGTCAGTTTCCAAAAGAGCCTTTCTTTTTTGTTGGTTTCTTTTAGGAAAAAAAGCGTCAAAGATCAAGAAATGGATAACAACATAGGAGATAATCTTCAAGAAGTAGAAATAGCAGAATGTAGTAGAAAGTGTTATCAGTTGTTTACAAAAAGGTTAAAATTGTTTTAAGAAGTTTTCCTTACATAACAAAAAGAAATATTGGAAAATTATAATAAAATGAAGAACTACTTAAAATTTGAACCTAAGCAGTACTATCAGTAGATAATACAATTTTCAGACCACACTGCATCTCCAAAATACAACAACCCCCCCACGTTGACTACTTAATGAAACCTACAATGTCTGAACAGATAACATGAACAGTAATGAATATGTCATCAGTGGACGAACTTGCATGCATAATAAAGCTGTATTGTTTGTCAGGCATAGCTCCAGTAGCACATGGTCGTTCTGCAAATGCAATTCTGGTCACAGCTATTATTCTATCTAAAAAAAATCTCTACTATGAAAAAACCTCTAAATTTTAAGTAATTGTTCTATGCTTCTTTGATAATCTCTAAAGTCTGGTCATTGGAAGCCAGGGCACAATCTATGTTATCCTAAAACAGGCTTCTAATATACACCTAAATTAGATGCTAGAACCAGCGGCTTCTTTCTTTGATCTCAGCTGCAAATGCCTACAGCACATTGCAAGGCATTCTACCCAACATCTTCCAAGGCAAGAATGAATTTAACCCAACTGCTGTGATTCTCCTAGGCAGAGCTGCACCTACACCAGTGTATTTAAAGTGTAGTTGTTTACTCATCTGCTTTCTCTGTTAGTATCTTTATCATTGTGATTGCAAGGGAGGGGGTTATGGTTGAGAAATCAAGCTTTCGTCATGCATCTTAGCAGCATCTCTTTTGTACCAGTGAAAACAAGCAATTATTCCTGATTGTTATCAGCAGGAAATATTGCCCTTCCAGGCTGACAGTGCTGGATTGCCCATAATTTTCATCAGAAACCAGTCAGTTTCAAGAATCGAAAGAAGGCTGTGTTCCTGCTTACAATGCAGTCATTTGGGCAGATCTTCTTGTCTTGCTCCTGAAACAATAATGATACAAATAAGAGAGCGTGAAGCAAAGACACCGTGAGTGCATGAAAGTGCCAGTCATTCTCTTGGTAAATGCCAAGTAATTATTGTGGTATTGGGTAAAACTGAGCTTGTGAAAATTGGCTCTTAATTACATTTGAAAGTCTATGTCAATATGAAGCACTTTGTTGTGTGCAGGATGACACTTCAAAATGGCAAAAGATGAAAGAAAATTTCAGTTCAGAGCTCTGGTGGACATGAACATCAGCTCTTGCTGATATTTCTTCCGCCTCTTGAGCCTGCTTGCCATGGCAACATTTGTTTGCTTGTGGTAAAAGGAAAGGTATCATCATCCTTCACTTAATGCAGAATACAGCATTCAAGAGGGGAAAAAAACAGCTTTTAAAAATAAATGAGAAAGCAACTTTCTTCCTGAAGTTTGTATCCTGCTGTTCATTCTAGATAAATTGCTGGAAAGTGTACTTACTTTGAATTTTAAGGAGTTTTTTTTGCTCTGCAAAGAAAAAGTATTTTAGGGGTGAGACAAAAATATCTTTGGCCTGGCAAGGAACACTGCTGATTTATCTTACTTGTCAGTTAGCCAAGTAGTTCAAGAACCAAGGACGTTTTTTTCCTCCAGAGTATTTAGCACAAGACTTTGGTGCCAAGTGTATAGAAGAGCCTTGGAAACCAGGTTCTGCACACTGTAAGCTTCAGTATAGAAAAGGTGACTCAATATAAAAAAAAGGTGATTTATGGAAACTGAGGCAAGGTAAAAAAGTCTGTGTCTATCGTGAGACATCCAAAAGCATTTCCAAGTTGCTGAATTCAGGTGCCCTTAGGCTGTGGCCCAGCTGTATATCAGGAGGCAAGACTCAGCTAGGCAACAGGCCCTTTCCTTTTCATCCTTGTTTCTGTATAAGGAAATTCATACAAGAGCTGCTGTATACATTGACTATGCACCAGTCTGGATGAATAGCCAGGATACCTTGTGGCACTCCTCGGAAAGCTGAGGCTGATCTTCAGCCTAAGTCGTTCAGCCATATCTCAAATTAATGCCTTAACCTTTGTAATTTCTTACAGCCATTTTCTTTTATATATTTGTGCATAGTTTTTAAACATGCATATTCCTTACATATCCTGGAAATACACTAAGAGTGTAAACAGTTATTTTATTTCAGATATTTTGACTTTTTAGACAGAAAAAGTAGGATGATTTCTCCATGTGTAGAAGGCAGCTTTGTCTCATAAAAATAGCTCAGCTAATTTCAGTATAGGAGGTCTGAATTCACTGGGATCATTTTTACATATAAAATCTGTTGGATCAGGCCCACCTTCAGGGAAGAAAAAAGGCTTCCCAAGTATTTAAACATTTTTTGTAATTAATAAGTATACACAGGTCTTCAACAGAGGGAGAATAGAATTTTGGTACAGGACAAAACCCATTCACCCATCAGTCTGTTGACACTAGGGATATTTCAGAGACATACATGTTAATACAATCAGCTGTATTCATTGCACTGTTGTGATTTACATGATGATTGATCAACTTTGAAAGCACCTAAAATCTTGATCTTGCATAGAGACATCCCAATGCATGGAAATTTATGGATACATCTTTAGAAACTGTTACTTATAGCTTAAAAGAGCATGTCTCATCTGCCTATTCTGGATGAAAACTGTAAAAAGAATTTTTAGAAAGTTCATAGACTAAATTGATAGAAAAAACATTCCCCCTTTTGTTGTTCCAGAGTATCGAAGACACATTTTAAACTGATGTTTTGTAAGTCAAAATGCAATTTAGAAATAGTGCGTAACTGTTCATCTGTGTGTGATAAAGAAAACACACATAACTAATACTTTGTAATGCAGTTAGCTATATTGAATCATAGCATTTTTGCTTTTTCAGTGTTTTTTCTCTTTCAGACACAATAATTGAGTTGCCCAGGGTAATTCTAATGTCAAAGAAGGCATATAATTAGGCTTATTGCTTTATTGAAGTGAGAGCTGACATTCAGATCATGATGGAACTTAAATGGGCAGAAATCCAGCGTAAGAGAGATCAGCAGTTACTCTGCATTGTTACTGGTTTACAACTGATTGGTGCCTCGTTTGAGAGCCTTTTCACATACATTTAAGTCTGGGAGTCCAGCTGTCTAGCACTGATTGCAAGGCTGGTGCCTAAGGTGAACAGGCATAGAGTTTAAAGAGAAGAGAGGCATCAGGAAGGAGGAGACCAAGATCAAACAGATTCCTCCCTTGCTGTCAAACATATTTTTAAAAAGTAGGAGATTACACATTCTCATCTGCAGTTTCTGTTAACAACTTCACAGATTCATGCAGAAGAAAATGTTGCTTTTCTTCTTCTGAAACGTTTTGATTTTAAACATTCTCTCAATTTGTCCCACAGGGAAGTGCAAGTGAGGCCACCCTGATTTCACTGCTTGCTGCACGAACTAAAACTATCAGACGGGTGCAGTCAGAAAAGCCTGAGCTAACAGAAGCAGAGATCATGGGCAGGCTGGTAGCTTATGCTTCTGATCAGGTGGGTACCTCTCATTAACATGGAAACACGGCATCTGTACTTAACAATTTCAGCTGTCTGAATGGTCAGGTGAATTAAGTATAAACTGTTTCGATTGTTCACTGTTTGGTTTTGCTTATTTAAATCTTACTGTACATCATAAGTGTATCCCTCAGGGGCCCATATTGGGACCAGTGTTATTTAATATCTTCATTAAGGACATAGACAAAGGGATCAAGTGCACTCTCAAGAAATTTGCAGATGACACCAAGCTGAGTGGTGCAGTTGATAAACCTGAAGGACAGGATGCCATCCAGAGGCACCTGGACAAGCTCAAGCCCATGGGAATCTCAGGAGGTTTAACAAGGCTAAATGCAAGATGCTGCACCTGGGTCAGGACAACCCTGGTATCAATAAAGGCTGGGGTCGAACAGATTGAGAGCAGCCCTGCTGCAAAGGACTTGGGAGTGCTGGTGGATGAGAGGCTGG
This sequence comes from Sclerurus mexicanus, assembly GCA_013396755.1. NCBI lineage: Eukaryota > Metazoa > Chordata > Aves > Passeriformes > Furnariidae > Sclerurus > Sclerurus mexicanus. Next base: position 879,461 of record VWZF01000477.1, on the reverse strand, counting down.
ACGTGACCCAGCAATGTGTACTCACAGCCCAGAAAGCCAGTTGTGTCCTGGGCTACATCAGTAGCAGTGTGGCCAGCAGGGTGAGGGATTCTGCTCTTGTGGGACCCCACCTGGAGTGCTGCATCCAGCTCTGGGGTCCCCAACACTAGGGGACAGGAAGGACATGGACCTGTTGGAGCAAGTCCAGAGGAGTGCCACCAAGATGATTAAAGGGATGGAGCACCTCTTATATGAGGAAAGGCTGAGAGAATTGGGATTGTTCAGCCTGCAAAAGAGAAGGCTGTGGGGTGACCTAATTGTGAGTTTCCAGTACCTGAAGGGAGACTACAAGAAAGATGGAGAGGGACTTTTTACAAGAGCATGTAGTGACAGGATAGGGGAACTTTTAGTTTTAAACTGAGAGAGAGAGGAGGTTTGGATTAGATATTAGGAAGAAATTCTTTACTGTGATGGTGGTGAGGCACTGGAACAGGTTACCCAGAGAGGTTGTGGATGCCTCATCCCCTGGGAGTGAGGTTGGATGGAGCTCTGAGTAGCCTGGTCTAGTGGAAGATGTCCCTGCCCTTGGCAGCAGGGTTGGAACTAGATGATCTTTAAGATCCCTTCCAGCCCGGGCCATTTTGTGATTTTTATGATTCTGTGATAAGTGGGCTGGAATCTCATATGTGCTATCGTAATACAAAGAATAAATATCCAGACGTCAGTGTTACAGAAGTATTGCTTTTTTATAAAAAGAGCTCATTTGAAGTAAATAAAGGTAATTAAATAAGATGTTAATTCTAGTTATGTTGAATAGGTCTAGACCATCTTTTTTTACATCCAAGCTTATATGTCCATCTATGCACATATTTACCTCCTGCATACACATGGGCAAAGAAACCCGTACATCATCCCCCAATATGCATGCATGGGTGCAGGTGCTTGCACCCAGACAAAACTAATGCATGAATATAAAGCAAATTGGTCACAATACTTGAAGAAGCCCAAAACAATATTTTTTTTAAAGAAGAAAATAAAATCTCCATCTGTCAATTCAACTAAAATCTTATAAGGAAACAGAAAATGTAATCCTTGATTTCTGACTGTGAGTGGTATTTAGCAGATTGAGTTATGCTAAATTCTCAGCAGGTCATGACCGTGAGAGGTTTTTACCGTTAATGAAAACAAATCGTAGGAGTTCTGCTGCTGCTACCTTTCTGACATGCTAATCCTACTGAAGGGCCAAGCAATGTTGTTTTTCTTAATAGCTGTAACATTTTCTTATCTACATGTCAATTAGACAGAAAAAAACCTCTTCCTTAGTACCTAATGTTTATTTTTAAGTTATATCTGATTATACAGAATAAAATGGCCAGGTTTCAGCCTTATTTTGATTTACTACTAAGTGCATGTTAAAAAGTGCAGTAGAAGAAGTTAAAAATATTTCTGCTCTTTGCTGGTAGGAAGAGGAACTAGACTTGCATGGTGAGAAGATTCAGGACAAGAAAATATAAGGAAAGATAACTGTTTTCAAGGAGCACAAAGGATATTTGTCCTTTTTTTTTTTGCCTGGGACCCTAAGGTCAGTATTGCACAGACCACCAGTGCCAGAGCTCTGACTGACCCAGTGATGCACAAAGCCTTTTACTTATTTTCATTTTTTGTCCCATGTAAGTGGCTGACCTGAAATGAGGACTGACAGGCCTTCCTGCCTACTGAAGGTCAGAGGATCTTATGTTTACAGAAGGATTTGCCTTAAGATACTGCTGACCTTTCAAAGCAGATTGTTGCAGAGCTCACCGTTCCTTCTGCATTAAGAACAGACCTGTGTGACTCACAGGCAATAATCCACAAAAGAAAGTTACACATAAACTGTTCTGTGGGAGTGAAAGCCATTCACTGACAGAGCCCAATAATGCAAAATGAATTTGGAAGAGAATCTTGCTACAATTTTTAAGTCTTGATGAAGCAATTTAGAGCTTCTGACTGGCTAGCAACCTCAGTGTATTATTATAGTTTGCTTATTTGCAATTCTTGTATAAATAAGCTATAAAACATATTTTTCTATTGTACACTTAATGAAGTATGGTATTGCTATGCCACACATTGTTTTCCACTTTAAAGTTGTATTTCAAGTCTAGGCTTCCAAATTTTCTCAAGTTGCTGCCTAATTAGTTTACCAAAGCACTTCAACAAGAGGCACTGCTGAGATACAAATTAACGGTACATCTACCTTTAAAATATGTCATTCCAGGGATGTGTGAAGTTGAAAGGCAAAAACTTTATCTTCATCTAGTCTAGTTCAACTGAAGTTTTGGATTATGATTTCTGTGATTATGTGCTTAATTAAAATATAATTAATAAGCACTCTTGTAGGCACTGGCAAGAATCAGCAAGGGTAAGATGGAGACATGAATGAGAACAGTCATGGTATGAAAAGATGAGGAATTTTTCTCTTTCAAATTAATGATGATTAATGAAACTGTAGAAGGTGAAAGGTAAAATAGCTTCTTTTTTGTTTCAGTCATGCTCTAGATGAGAGTATTTTGTGGCTAAATGTATCTTTCACTATTAGTAGGGTTATTATTCTAGTTATTACTCGATTGTACTTCATAATTTTACAAGAATTTCTTAGTGATGTCTTTGTTTTTATTTACTGACATGCTTGATGCTCTAAAAATATTCTTTCAGGAGAATTCAAATGAAATGGGTTGTAAATAAAGTAAAATAACATATTGGGAATGATCCTTACTTGCCTAACAAAATGAATGAATGAATGAACCACAGTTTAGTCAGTACATAATCTAAAAAACATGGTCATGTAAGAAAATATCTTGGTCTATACCATACCACAGGGTGTATTATTTTAGAGTTCAGCAAAGCTGTATGCCATAAAAATATGCTAGTGAGCAACTGAATCATTATCAGGCAAGCTGATTATCTGCACGTCTTTTGGTTGATTTAGAACCAAATCCTCAAGCTCTACATCAATCCTACCATATTAATTAAATCTCTCACTAAGGTTAATTGAACTCTTGACTGAATAGTATTATGGCAGTCATCTCAAGGATATTTTAGGGTTTCTATTAGTTTATTCTGTGTGCATGTGTATATATGTATGTGTGTTCGTCTGTCTGTCCATATAAAAGAGGGAGAGGTATGTATCTGTTACATACCATCAATAGTCCCAGAATCTCAAGTATTGCTTTACTTGAAAGAAAATATTTTTTTTCTTTTTAAATTCAAATGAACTTCTTACATTCCAATAAAAGGTGTCAGTCTTAAAATCTCCCCATTTCCTTGTAGGCTCATTCATCTGTGGAGAGGGCTGCATTAATTGGTGCTGTGAAGATTAAAAATATTCCTTCAGATGATACATTTAGTGTTTGTGGTTCAGCCCTGAAGAAAGTTCTGGATGAAGACAAAGCTGCTGGTCTTATACCATTCTTTGTGAGTACTGGATTTTAATTAATCAGTGGATTTTTTTGCTTCTGATAAGCTTTTGACATGAATAGGTGATCTCATCATTGACAGAGGCATTGATAGGCAGCTGGGCTAGAATACTAGGAGCGGTTCCATGAATGTTCTTCACATGCCTTTCTGTGCAGGAGGAGAAACTAATTTGAGCAGCTGGTTGCACTTTTCAGAAAAATTATGTTTTAAAAGAACTTGAAGTTAGACAGTTGAATAAATAGGGGTCAATTTTGTAGTTGCGTGTAATCCTACAGTGTTACAATCTCCTAACTCTTGAATTCTGAACTATTTATTTTTCAGTTTCTAATTTACACGTAAAACAAGCTTAAAGGAAATAAATTAAAATATGCTCTCTCAAGCTTAAGTATCTTCAAAAAAAATAGTTTCTCCTCCTCACTACTTTAGCAAAAAAAATGAACCTCCATAATATATTCCAAATATCATCAGTATCAGACTTTGTCAGTCAGGTATTTGTGAGTACGTAACTAATGTCTAACAAGTGAGCTCTAGGGAATGCAGCTGTGGATAGGTGTCATCATTTCTAGTTATCTGTCCACTTTCTTTTCCAGAGATTCCTGAATTTACAACAGTCTAACAAAAGCAAATGTGTTTATATCTCAGGAGCTTAAACTCATAATCTCCCAATTTTTGACCTCGAACTATATTAGATTAGATAAAATTCTAAAATTTCATTCTACTATAAGTACCTGATCAAAAAGAATATTTGCTTATTGTTCTGATCTACTCCTCCTGCCAGTTCAGAACACCATCTTATTATTTCAAGTTAAAACAAGATTTTACCATTTGGTTTTTTTCCCCATGAAGTCAGTAAGTTCTGTTGTGGTTTTATACATCACCAACAAACCTTTTTGCTTATTCCCAAGCATTATGCCTCTGCAAAACTCAATACTGACCATGGGCTGTATAGATCTATTAAGGGGTATAATATGCTACAAAGAATATGTTTTTACTGGCCTCCACTGAAGAAAAACTGAAGAAAAAAACCCACCAATTTAGAAACTGAGAACTTAAGAAATCAGATTTTTAAGAGATTCAAAAACGTGTCACAATTTTTTTCAGAAAAGTCATGTCTGACAGCAGTTTTTTCTTTTCTTTCATGTGGTAACATTTTGAAAAGGGCTAATGTGAACTTAAATTTCTATGAACTGTTTTCAGAAGAATTAGCAGATTAAGCTTTCTTATACTCATGGATAAGTGCCAAATGGGACAAAGAAGCTTAAATTTCACCAAGCTCTTTTGAAAATACATAATTAATCAGTGGATTATTAACAGTAAATTAACAGTAACCTTTAGAGTCTGTTTTTATGTAGTATGAGGATGACTAGAGAGAAAAGTGGTTTTATATGTGCAGAATACTGCTAATTTCTAGGCTGCCTAGAAATAGTGAGTCCTTGGAATGACCAAGCACATCCTGTCGAATTGCTTTCCAGTATAATGAGACTATGACTGAGAAACAAAGCATCTCTAGGATTTCCAGAATGAATTTTTTTTCTGTGGGCTGCACCTATTATGGTGGAAAACATGCCACAGGGCATGTTTTATTTCTCTGTTATATGATCCTAGGTCATTATACCTTACACAGGATCCTAATTGTGTATTTCACTGGTAATTTTAAACAATTACAAGTACAGCACTATATCACATCTTCATGCACTAACTACAAAGTCAATGTGGTTTTTTTCTCAGCTTTTGTCCAGTAACAAAAAAAGAAAGGCAACTTCCCTTTCATAAATATTCATTCTTTATTAATTTTTCTGTGTAACAAGAGGAAAGAAAAAAGTCTGGTTTATGTATTTCATGACACCTTTACAACGAGTGATTTGTTGTTTTTCTTCCTCTGTTTGTTTACCTGTGCAAATCAGGCTTTCAAAGACAGCAGAGGCTCCATCTGAGCTAATATGGCCTGTACCAGCTCTTCCATTTATTTGTATACATAAAACATACCAGCTTAGATTAAACTAGATCTCGTTATCCTTATGGTTGGCTTCTTAACTCAAAAGGTGTGATAATTCTCTGTCATAATGAGCAGCAGCCCATGCAGTGTATTAGTGCTCTCTTTTCTGGCTTGAAGATCTCAAAAGCATTTTCATTACTTTTGTTCTTGAGTAATTTGGTGCTATTTTATTTTGTTCTGGCAACAAAGATATGCACATTACCAAGGGAACACCTTAAGCCACTTGATTCCTCGTCTTCCTGTATTCACTGATCCTTCACTAAGGGGAGTGATTCAACATCAAAGCAACAAGTTTGATGGAAGAAATTCTGCCTGAAGAGACTTGTGACAGCAGAGACATCATTTCTAATGAAGACGTCCTGTTTGCATCCAAGCTGTTGCAGTCTCCCTTATCAGCAGGAAAATTTTTGTAAGGGATTAAAAAGAAAATACAAGTAAATTACAATGCCTTATAGGCATGATTCCCCTCTTTTACTTAATGAATAAATGAGGAATCATTAGAATGAACTTGATAGAAGTGCTTTCCCTGTAGGTATGAGTGGAAAATCAGGGTCAGGCTTCCTTGATGTGAAAGAGGTTCTGTCATTACAGCAATATGGTAATTGTAGGTTTGCTTTTCACATACATAGGATTTTGCAGTCAGCATTTTTTTGGGGAGAGGCATTGTCTTTAAAAGGAGTCTTTGCATTCCTACTCACCATCAGTATCTTTTAGTACCAGTAATGTCTATATCATTTTGTTCAGTGAAGGCTACTGCTGATAGGGTACACAGATCTCTACTTTTGTTTTCATTTTTTTGTTGTTGTTTCTAAACTCAAACCTGTGTTAATTTATCTCTTTCAAAATACTTTGGGTATTTTCATACAGTAAAGCAAGCAGGCTGTGCAAATAAAGCACTTAACCGTTGAGGCATTAAAATTGCCACAATTTACTGAGGAGCAATTTCCCAGCATGATATGCAGCCTCCATCTGGCCACCATTAAAGGGGGAGTTTTAACACATATGCTGAAGTCATGGCCATTTAATTAATTATAAACACACACTGGTGGTTAAACTCATGTGTAGATGCCTTTCTCATCTGGGCCTTGTGGTCCCAGCTTGAGACAGACCTCTGTGTTGGCTCAGTGTTGACTCAAATCTGGAGACCACTAAGTTAAGCAACTCTAAATGCAGATGTGATTTCCACTGCATTCAAGCCCAGTTCACTTGAATGTGTGTAAGTGTCCTGTGAGCTTTATGCTTTCATAAAACAACACTGATAGATTGCAGATGGTATATATGTAGTACAATATACTGCACCGACCTTAAAAAAGCTGCTATGACACAGTCTCCTTGCTGCCCAGTATGAAATCTCTCTCATTCTAGCTGAAATGACTCTCTGAATGATGATCTGCAGGATATTGAGAAGCAGGCTGTTTATATCCAGACTCACTCGGGAAACAATAAATCAGAATCAGACTGACAGAGGAGTCATCTTTTCAGCAGAAGTCAACACTTAGATCCTGATCACAGATTTCCACTTGGAAGAAGCATTCTCACGACATGTACAGATGTCTTGGTGATGTTTCTTAACCCACAGTTTATGAATGATTGCTGTTTTGTAAATACTGAATGGTGGTTTAGAGAACTGTTGCAGTTTTCTTCAGGCCACAAACATTCTCATGAAGGCAAGCTGACAAAGAACTGAGGAGGAGAAAATAAAAACAATAAGGGAACATTAAAAGTTCTGCCTTGTTTTAGTTATTTGCAAATGAAAAGCTTTGAGGTGAAACTGTGCAAAATACGTCCATATCTCTTTCAAAAGCCATAGAAGGTCTTCCCGTTGAAAAGATTGAGAGTAATTGCTCTTAGGCATCATAAAGATTCATGCATGTTTCCCAACTTAGCTCTTCATTTCAGGCAAGTAATACATGAGATGACTGATGCAAGCTTTTTAGCTGTTTTGTATTCACAGACCAGGCTGAGTCAAATTTGAAGTGCACAACCTGAAAAGGATAAGGCCTGCAGGCTACGCTGAGCCATCAGTCCCATTTCTGTGATGCAGCCTGTCCCCTGCCCTTTGCACAAATGTGATTTTTCTGGTGTTACATAGGCTACAAATTGAGTTAGATTCACTCTGTAGTACTGAGGCGGGGTAATGAGAGTCCTGACAGTGGGAGATGCTGTCACTTTAAGTGGTTTCTGGGAATTAAAGCAAGTAGCTTTGAGGCTTAGACACCTGCAGAGAGGAAAACAAAATTATTTTAGAAACTGAGGTATACTTTACAGAATAAGCCATTATTTAAACAACTAAGAATATGTTTGAACTCATATAATCTCCCATTGAAAAAACATGCTCCTTATCCTGATTACAAGAATACCTTAAATGCAGTGCAATACTAATAACAATAATGTGCAACTTTCTGTTGTGAAATCTCCCTCATTATTTTAAATGCTGAACTAGCCATGATAATTTCACTCTAATTTTGTCGGAAAATTCATACCATATTATCATAAAATATATGTATAAAAGCAGCGTTAAGTCTATAATGAGCTCTTTCATTTGAGTATTTCCCAGTCCAGTGGCTTAACCCCCATTCTTTATGTCTATAGAAAAGTTGGAATTTTCATTATATCCTTCATTTCTTATGATCCAGTGTGTAGATGTGCACTTCAGCCAAAGCTGAAATGCAGGTTTCTCCTGAATGTGGAAACATCTTAGGTAGACACACAACAATGTGATAACTATATTTTCATTCCATACATGCTTGTCCTCTTAGTAAAAATAGGCACCAAATCTATTCCTATTTAAAAAAAATATCCTGCAATCATTTCAAAATAACCTTCTTCAAAGGGTGATTAGTCTTCCAGAGAAGTTGTAAATGTACCTCTAGGCACTTCAATTTTTCTGTTCTTCTCATGTGTCTCAGGAATATAGAAAGGCCCAGTATAGATAAAGATTAGATTATTTTGAGGGAAGAATATGTTAGCACACAATTTTACCAGCTATGTGTAAAATGTGCTTCTCATTTTCAGAAATGTATTTGTTTCAAACTTGGATTTTTAGTAGCTTGATACAGAAAAAATACTGTATTGTCCCTTTATTATTTTAATAATTACTTTTTGCAAGTTTTGCTATGACAGTATGTTTGTTTCTTGAAAAGTCTAGTGGACGAACAAGTATCATCTAGGTTTTCCCTTTTTCTTCTTATTGGTATCATCTTGAATTTGCTGAGGGACATGTGCACACATATACACCAAAAAATATGGCTAGTTGCTGATATATAGGGAAAAAAATGTAAAAGCAAAGCATAGTGCAGTGACAGTGTACTTCACCGAAAAAGTAACCAGAAATACTAAAATAAAAAAAAGTAAAATTCTGGATTTGGCATTTTTATAGCCATCTCCTGGCTGTACTGTAGTCTGTGTGTGATCTTGGATAAATTATCTAATGCTTTTGGACTTAAGTACTCTGACTAAAACCCAGCATATTTTATTTGTCAATTTAAACTGTAAAGTGTCTTTTAGTATGTAAAAATTCAGTACAAGACAAAAAAACAGACCCAGCCTTTATTGGTGCCTTCAGAAATGAGACAGGGTGTTTAAAACGTAAGTGTATCAATGAAAAGTAAAATAACGTCAGTTTAAATGCACCTGGTATTTGGGCTTTTTGTTTAAAATTATACCTGCATATTCCCAGTAAATTATGATAGCTCATTTTCACCTACTTATATTCTTTTTCTACTGTGAAACTTCAGCATTTTTGTTATCTCTGCTTTTGACCCACTGGTCACTTAGAAAGGTGCATTAAATGAGATATTAAAAGAATGAAGGAAGAACAGGTCCAGGTATTTTAGGATGAATTTGGGAGAATAAGTTAATCTGGAAAAAAATCTTTCAAGTCTAATAGTGAATGTGTGCTAGTAGTGAAAGGTTCCAGGCTGCAGATCCACTGAGCATCCAGCAGTTACAAATCTCTGTTGCCGAGCTCTAACTGAGGCAGCAGCATTTGATGACCTATTCTGTCAATAGGAATTCCAGCACCTTAGAGTTGCTCAAGTACAGAACTTGCTTATATTCTATGAACTGCAAATTCTTTTGATGGCAATGGCATATGTGAGCTTAGTATTGGGCCACATGATAAGCATGTGGAACACATAGAAAATATTTAAATTATAGCAATAGCATAATACTGTGACTATATTGCAGTACTTCTCAGTCAATTTTACATTGACATTTTAGGCATCTATTTCAATGGACACTTATGGGAGCTTTGGAAAAAAACCCACCCACATTCTTAAGAGTTCCACTAGGGACAGGTAATGACTAACATCAGTTTATTTTGCCCTATATCGTTTAATCTTTTTGTTTATTGTTGCCTTTGCAGACAGTTGTTTGTTTTTTTTTATTTAGTAATTTTCTGTGCTATAACACCTTTTTGCTTGTTTGTTTGTTTGGTTCTGCAGTTCTGTGCAACACTTGGAACCACACCTTGCTGCTCCTTTGACAAACTGTTAGAACTGGGTCCTATTTGTAAGTCCTTGCTGCTTCTTTCTAAAATTGCAGATGTCAGTTTAAGCCATGCTGAGTCATTTCCAGGACATTGTGCAGTGTCAGTGTCCAAATTCAATAAAGCTACTTATAGATGAGACCTTCAGTTACAGGTTTTTTTCTAATATTAGGTCAAGCAGCAAATGTGCATTCTCAAACTGTTAAAAAGTATAGAGAACATTGCCTCAAGGGCTTTTTCTGGGGAGGCATTTTTTGGAACACTGTAAGTTAAAAATTACTGTAAATGTTTCAGTTTGTAGCCCTTCTACCTGCAAGTGCATCTAGAGCAATGGTGAATATCAGGGGAAAGTTGAACTCTAATTCTCCTCTGCACCAAGTGCTTTGTTTGTGCCTGGTTCTAAAAACTATGAAAAACAGGGAAATATGCACAAAAAATCCATGTGTATTCTTAATCCTTATTCTCCCCTCCCTAATTTCTTCATCTTTCAAGAAAATAGAACAAGTGCCAGGGTGTTTAGTAGAGTGATTGAGTCATGGACTCTTCATAAATATTTCTGTTATGGTTTGTTGTGTCATGCTTTGATCTGCGGCAGGGTTTGTTCGAAAGCACACGCTGGCTGATGAAAATGCAATCAAAGTGCACAGTATCTATTCAAGTGTACATTTAGAACAGGCAATTTACAGCTATAAGCAACTGAAAGCAGCTTCATAGAAACACAGCTACATTTGATGTTCTGTTAATTTATTCAGGTGGGATTTAGAACTCTGGGGCTTGGGTGGTGTTCACTTGCTCTGTGAGGTCTCCTGCTCTTCAGCACAAGCCCCAGAGACTGAGTTTCTCCCAATCCTCTTTTCTAAACAGGTTTCTAGTAGTCTGCTTAGCAGCTACAGATTATTTTGGTGTTTGAGTTCCTATAGACATGGCCTAATAAAACAGTGAGACCAATACTTTTTGGTATTGCAGTTAATCATGTGTTTCACCTCAATGATTCCCTGCTTGCGCAGCAGAGATCAGGGAAAGGATTTCACACCACTGAAGTCAGAAGTCTCATGCTAGCTTTTCTGCTTAGTTTTCTTATTAGTATACATGAGCATATTTAAGAATAATTAATCAGTTGAACTTTCAACATGTTTTCAAATAAACCTAAGTTGTGAATATTGTGAAAAATGTTTTATTAGCTTTTCCCAGACTTTTATGGAAAAAGAAAATGTACTTCTCAAGAACGAAAATTTCAGCACAAACTTGGTGCCCAATTGCAGATCTCAATGGATATATCTCTGTATGTGGAAATAACCATTGGAATTATTTGGTGACCAGTGTAAAAACATTATATGGGCTTCAGCCATCAACTTGTAGACCAGAATTGTTACTGAGTGCATTAATACTGGTGATCTGTAGTAGAGTGTGAATCCTAAATTACAGAGAATACATGAACTGCTCATATAACAAAATATTCTGCAGAAACCATTCAGTAACTAATCAAAACTAGCATTTTCTTAACATTTCAACATTGCTTTTGCATAAATGTCTCTGTACTTGAAATAAATAGTTTGTTGCACATAGTTCAAAAGTATGTGCATGCACATGTATCACTATGTAAAAAATACTGTTTAGAAACGTGTTTGTGATTCGTGAGTTAGAAGTGTGGAGCACAGCTAATATTCTAGCTCTTCCTGCTGAAGTAGTTTTATTGCCATAGAAAGTATTGCTAAATCTCTAAATACGTATTTTTAAAGTGTATTTTGTAATGGTTCTTAAATAAAAAATCATGTAATAGTTTATGTTGCTTAATATAGTAAGATAAACCTAGACATGATGATCCTTTTGAGTCCCTTCCAACTCAGGATATTCTATGACTTTGTTCCAGTAGAATTGGGAAGGAAAAATAATATGTTATGTATACATCTTTATGTACTAACAAAAACCCAGATGGTAGAAACATTTAATCTCTTAATTTTAAATTTGGAAAATAATATCATCAAAGAAAAATCTCTCAGGCACTTGCTTTCATGCAAATTAATAGGGCTTTTTAATCTGCTGTTTAATTTATTTCCCCTTCAATTGTTTTTGTAGGTAATAAGGAAAATATCTGGATGCATATTGATGCAGCCTATGCTGGGAGTGCATTCATCTGCCCTGAATTCAGGCATCTTTTAAATGGAGTGGAGGTGAGTGTGTGGTTTTTCTCTAGAAGCCTACTAAAATCTTGCTCTTTCGCAGAATTTGTGTTGCTTATGCATCCAAGATTAATGGCTCTTCCACAGTCTCTGAGGAAGCTGCACCTCAAATCCCTGTATATTCTATTACATTGCTTAAATTTGTATAATTTTTACTAGTTTATGCTGGGAGTATGCAAGTTACTCCATTATGTAAAAGTCTGTCATTCAGAATAGCAAGTAGCAGTGAATCAACAAAGTGTCTCACAAAATAGAAAAGAGGAACTGTTTCCCAAATGACACATTTATAAAAGCCTAAATCTACACTGCACAGAAAAAAAAAACCCCTATGTCTGATTTTTTTCTTACATCCTGAAAGTCATATAGGTTAGAGCCAGTAGCACTATCTCAAACAGACAGGGTTTAATAACCAAGAGAGCTAAATGAAATATTCTCCCAACAGCTCTCCTGTTCCTTTCCCCCCTGCCTTGCTGAGCTACTTGGTATTCAGTTGCTTAGATAAGAATACTTCAATTTCCTGCTGGTCCCCTCAGACAGACAGATAAGTCCTTGTCTTCCACGTCAGTGGAGAAAATATTACTGTTTGGTAAAGCCAGAAGTTTAAACACAGCACTGATAGGTAGTGACTAATGAAGAAGAGGAGGGAAAACCCCCTCACAAATAAAGCATTTCTTTCTGTCTCTTTTTTTATCAGCAAATGAAGCTTGTTGTAATTTCCTGTGGGGGAACATTTTTTAAATTATTTTTATTGGTTCCTGAAGGAAATGAAACAGTATCCCTTGTCTTGGTCAGCATTTGTCATAAGAGTAAATATTTAACAACCATGAATAGGTTTCCTACCTTTCGTAGTACAGAATGATAGCTAGATAGATATATAGATAGATAGGCTGATAATCTTCTCTTATTAGAGTAATTGTTAATGGTTTGCAAGTGACAGGGAAGGTTATGAGAAGCAAATGAGAACAGAAAAGTCCTATATGGAATAGTCAGACCTTGGTGCTGCCAGACCCCCATCCTTCCTTTTTAAGGTTGATGACTTCTGCCTTTGTTAAAACAGAACACATGGATGAAGCCATTCCCACATGATGTCCATCTTACCTCCCTGGGTTTCTTCTAATACCACACCTAATCATATCTCAAGTAAACTGGGCTTGGCACATGATGTGTATAAACATGTATTGCAAGTCCTTACTCTGTGGTGGTTTTTCTTCTGACTTAGATGAAAAAATAATTTCTACTGAAAGAAAATATCTTGTCAGAAAAAAAATAAATTCCTAGTCAGTTGTAATTTTATGAATGTGATGTGCAGATTCTGAATTAAATAAATCATTTGTCTCTATATATTGAAATTTTGTGTGTATATGTTTAATATTCTTGGAAATAGAAAGCTTAATGAATTGTTAGTGGAAAATGTGATAGGAACCACATTGAGTGTTTCTGAGGATGCAGATTTATTTATTTTTTAGTTACGATGAGATATATATTTTTACATAACATCTGTAACTAAAAAGTGTAATTGTCAACAAATGCTCAAAATATTGATAATACCAATAGCCTAACTGCCCAACTAACATGAATTCCATTCCGGAAATGAATGAAGTTTTAATTAAAACAGTTACTAAGTAAGGTGACATCAGCATGAACATTATAAAGACCGAATTCAGGAATTCATTCATAGTTAAGGTGTACACAGACAATTTGTCAAAGTTGTATCATTAGCACATGGATCCTTTTTACTTTCATAATTCTGTTTTTATTTATCCATTCTCAGTTTGCAGATTCATTTAACTTTAATCCTCACAAATGGCTCCTAGTGAATTTTGACTGCTCTGCTATGTGGTAAGTATTACAGTAAAAGGAAACACTTCAAGAGAAAAAAATCACATTATATTAGTCTGCCTTTCTAGCAGTAGACATTTATTTACATTTCTCTATTGAAATGTGGAGAACTGGATAGCTTTAATTCTTGTAAATTATTTACAAAATTCACTTTCATTTAATCCAAGTTTCAAAAATATAAAATTTAGAAATAGGCCTGAGCTCTGCATTATGTTTCAGAAAGAGAGGGAAGTCCCCAAAAGTCTGCAGATTCATACTTGCTCCATTTTGGGACTGTTTAAAACAAAAATGAAAAACGTTATTTAAGGGTATCAGTGCAATGAACAGCATGCTAAGCAGAACTTTAGCTAAGCTGTTTTTCTTTTCCATAAAATTTCTTTTAGTTGAAGGTTTTTTCTTTCAAAAGCCTTTCTAAAAATGTTTGAGATTTGGCTGATGAAAAGCAGCTGATTTCAGAAAAGACTACTGATGTAATTTTGTACTGATTTTCCATTTCCCCAGATGACAGCAGAGACAATATTTTGATATAAAAAGATGCCAAAATAGAAACCCATAGACATACTTTCAAACAAACCAAAGTATCATAGCAGTAATAATAGCATGGTTTTGTTAAAAACATTCCATAATAGATAATCCTACTGTGTCCCAAACTAGATGTTTACTGGCATATCAACTAATGATACTTATTAACAAAAAAGCTATTCAGTAAATGCATACTATTTATCAAAATAAATGAAAACATTAATTTCAGTTATAATAGAACAAAATTTGCAAAAATGAGAAAATAGAAGGAAAAACTATGTTAATGTTAAAAAGAAGACTGCAAAATGACATGAAGAAATAAGTCACCTTATTTAAAAGAAGAATAAATGTGAGACAGTAATCACTCAGTTGCTTTTGGTTAACCTTTGGCTCTTTTGATATGCCCAGCAAAGTTGACTTTTCAGGTAGCATACTACATTTCTTACTTTAATATTTTAGCTGATGTAGACATTGCAAATATTCCAAACCATTATGTATTTTTATTTTTCCTTAGGGTAAATGGCTTACATTTTGACCCTAATTCATGGGTAGTGGCAGTGATTAACCCAGCACTCCGGTTTATAAGTACTTCATGACATGCTGTATCTCTTTGTATATGGAAATAGGAAGACAATGAAACAAACTCCTTTGCTAAGTTTCTCCCAACTTTTTCTTATCAGAAAAGGACATTGTTAAAAAAATAGCCACTTGCAAATAAGGCAATACCCTATCATTCTCTTTAGTGTTTGTAGAACAATTAGGGGCCAGAGTCTAGTCCCTAACAGTTTCATTTCTCATTAATTCTGCTTTCCCTGAAAACCCTGTGCAACTATGTTAAAAGTGTTTTACCTGGCTTTCCAGGAAGAAAAGGTATGTACAATCACACTGTGAGTTCCCACCTCAGGTGATTTTAGCTTCTTCATCGCCAAGCTTAGATTTTAGACTTAGGAAAGTATTTTACTCCATTTTTCTTTTTTTCTTTAAATAAGGCATTGCATAAAATGTTCATTTTCATAGGTAGGAAGATTCCATTACAAGGAATCTCAAGAGACCTTGGAACATGTCTCCTTACTCAAAGTGAAAGTTTCACAACTATAACCACTCAGGCTTCATTTCAGTAAGGCATTTATGTGTAGATGTTATTCACTTAATAAAGAATGAAATGTACTCTTAAACTCTTTAACTTGAAGCCAAATGCATTGTCCAGCTAACTCTGAGAACCGTGTCCAAAATTTACCTCTCTTACAAATTATAACACTGCCTAAAAAGGTGAAATGTAATAATAAAGGATGAAGGAACATGGTAAGAAAAAGTAACTGTTAAGGATACATAGTCCTCTTAGGATCCTTGGGAAGTTTTAAGCATGATATTGTGATAACATGGAAAGAGTTCAGTAAACACTGAACATCATTTTGGAGCCAATCTGAGTTCTGTTGATGGGCAGGCTTCTAAATAACCCAGGCTCCTCAGCACTTTCCCCAATAAACACTTGCATTTCTTTTTGCTGCAAGCTGATTAAGATAATCTAGCCATTAGATCTCTAATGTAATTATTTAACTACTCACTGTAATATGTGGCGCTGATATAATTTTGGATTTGGAGGCAATTTCATTATAAACGTTTTGTAAAATATTCTCAGACTTCTTGATGTGCAGAAAAGAGCAGTCAATTTCCTATGAAAAGAAATTTAATATAGCCATTCCAAGAAGTGTATATTTTCTATATTCAAATATTAGAGTCCTTTAGAGACTTTGTCTTGAAACTACCAGTAAGTTTTGCCTGACTTGTTTAATTGTTACTCTGAAATATTATAAATTGGGAAGAAAGTGTCTTCATTCAGAGACAGTGAAAATAATCATCTTGCAAAGTCTTGGTATTTTTGCTTTTTTATTACTCTTTTCAGGGCTTAAGTGTTAACTTTTGGTTGGGAAGGGTGTTTTAGTATCTGGAAGGAAGGTGCTTACAGGAAATGCTTATCTGTAGATCACAGAGCACAGAATGGCTTGGTTTGGAAGGGAGCTTAAAGATCATCTAGGTCCAACCAAGTGTATAGTTCCAAAGCCATGTATCTATCTCTGTTTCAAACTCTCTGCTTAGTCTGTTAACTATGTCTTGTACTTCAGCCACCTGCTGCAACAGGCAACCAACCTGTGCACATTTTGTGCAGGTGCCAGCCTTTTCTCCAGTAGAAATATCTGGCCATCCATTGCAAACTACCACCTGTACTGACATCTTCTTCCTTACCAGTTCTGTCTGGGTATAAGCAGCAGACTGCTCAGGGGCTGTCTCAGCAGACACACTAGGTTTGGCTCTGAGGCGAGTGCCCACCTTTATGGCAGAGATTTACAGCACTCAGCACTCCTGAGCACTCAGCACGTACCTGAGTTGTGGATCCACTTGCAGATGCAGCACCCTTCCCACATGTGCTGCCTGCATGAACTGCCACACGAACTGACACGTCATGTCTTTCTGATGTGATCCTTCATTCAACCAGGGGTATTTGCAAAGAAAGTTAAGACCTGATGGATCTGCCTATTCCTATCAATATTATTCTTAATTACTGGAAGAATTAGAAATTCTTCAGTACCTGTGCTCCTGATTCTTCTACCAACCATCCCAGGGTCCTGAAGTCTCTTTTGATTGCCCTTGTATTTCTTTTTGTTATTTTGTCACTGCCAGTTTGAACAACCAGTAGCAGATAGTAATCAGAAGGCCTTACTAAAATGGAGAGTTCTCCAGTTAATGTCCCTTGTCCAGCCCACACAAGCACTTACTGCAAAGTTTAAATACCTAGGGGTGGAATCTAGGCATGGTGTGTAGGGGTGCAGCTCAAGTGGGTCATATACACTGATGTCCAGGCTCTGGGTTTATTTTAGTAATCCTTTTAGGGAGTTTTTCATCGTTGCCAGATTAAGACTTGTGAAGTCCTCAGATGCTTTTAAAAAAAGCAGTGACATCACCAAAGAAGTACAAGATGGCAGCATTTTTATGTCTTCTAAGCTAGATGTTCCTGCAGAATAGTTATCCATTCCATTATTTAACAGTGTATAACAGGAGAAGAAATCAAGAACATTGCTTGTAACTTGGATTAATTGCATATAGAATGAGCTACTGAAACATGAATATATCAAAGTAATCAAACATATCAAGTAAACCACAGTAGAACAACGTAGGGTTTGTTAAAAATATTTACCCTAATTAAACCTGCTTTCAGTTAATAGTTTCTCCCTTCTGTCCATGGGATATTTTCAGCACAGAAAGAAGTTGTTAATTGTTTTTATTGAGACCATTCTGAAAATTTATTGCTGTTTTTCATGTGCAGACGCTTGCTTATCTTCAGCTTGCTTTCCATGCCTGAAGGCAAGCACTTAGATGTTAATCTTGGTACTTCCCTGACCATTAGTGAGAGGTTTCTTGTTTGTTTGAATAAGATGTTTTATGACCACAGCCTAGATGTGAATGAGAGTTGGGAGTATGTACTGTCCTGTGCCTTTATATATACACAGTAAAATATTGGAAATTAGATTTTTACTTAGAAATTTACAATTTTACACTAAAACACAAAAGAAAAAGGTTTGGACTTTGGTCATTTAGAGTATTTCCATGTTGATACAATTTTTGCTTACTTTGTAATATATTTATAGGCCTATTATAATGATATAGCAGTCTTTCCCTTTTTTTTGATTTATGGTTTCTTCTTCTTCTGCTCCTATAAACCCCAGCATTTGTGAAGGTGAGTCAGTCTTACACAGCGGGAAGCATGAACCAGAAAAATCTTGTTATTAACCATTGGCAAAGCATAGCTTATTGTCTCTAAAAGGGACACACTGGCTTTTGAACCTCAGTCCAGTCACACCACCCACTAGCTGGCAATAGTAAGGTGTGCGTCTCAGTGTTACATTGTGCTATAGCATGTCTGTCAGTACCCGTGTATTGGATCCAGCTAAGGGCAGGGTGGTAGAAGAGGGAAGGCTGTTTCTGGGCCGGGTGGCTGGTCCCTGCCATGGCTGCAGCAGGGAGAGGCAGTGGCCAGCATCCATCCCTAAGGCCTCACCACGGCTGTGCACGGTGTTCAGGAAACAACAGCTCTTCCCACGCAGCTTTGTAGTGCAGTAATTTCAAGACAACTTCTGTTGACTGCAAACATTAACATTGCTTCAGTTAGTCTCACATTCTGGTGTGAGTGTCTATCACCATAAAAAGATCCTCTGTGTCTGTTTCTTGTCTGTTTTTTAAATATGCAGTCGTGCAGTCATGCTGCCTGTTCCTGCTGAGCCTTACACTTGACTACTTGTAAGTACAGTACTGATATGGCTGTGAAAAAGCACTGAAAATGGCACAGGCTGTGCTCAGGAAATACGCCAGTTTAAACACATTCAATTTGACTTCACTTTTTGTGGAAATGTAATCCCTTAAATTTCTATTCTTAAATTTCTCAATTTGATTTCTTTGGTTTTTTTATACAGGGTGAAAAAAAGATCAGACTTAATAGGTGCCTTTAAACTAGAGCCTCTTTACCTGCAGCATCACCATCAAGAGTCTGGTAATTTTACAATTAAATGAGTTGTTATTATTTTGTTTGCATGATATTTAATGGAAAAAAAGGACTTCAGATGAAAACTGAAATTCTTAAATATATGTAAGTTGTTTAGGAGCCTATTTCCATTTTCTGAGTGCCTGAGGGTGTTAAGCTTATTAAAATGCAAATACTTATATAGTGAGATTTTAGTTAGTTAAAAGTAATAGAAGGAAAGTAATTTTATAAAGTATCATAATACTGGTTTTGTATTGGGATTTCTCCAGTTCCAGACTTACCACTGATTCCTGAGGAGTGTTGAGAAAATTCTTTATGATCTTTTGTCTGTCAGATAAACATATTGCTGGGTGATGCGTATCAAGTTCCTTAACCTGCCTTCCCCCAACATACCTTTCTCCAGAATGGTTTCAGGATCTGATTTGTTTTTAGAGTTTCTAAAGTCTGTGACTTTTTTCTTAGCTATTCATGCAACCTCTGATTCCAATTTTTCAAAAAACCCATGTGAGAAGCAAAAATTCCCTGAAACCACAAAGACAGGGTGAACTGTGTTTGCTGTCTCTGCTGCATTTTTGAGTAATAACTTTCTGTGACAGTGTCCTGAACCTCTCGTGTTCTTACACTGGCTGTAGAGAAAGGCAGTAAGAGCAGACTGTTTTGTACAAAATGCTCGCAAAGAATTTATGAATCTTAGGCTCTGTACAAAGCTCCTTAATGGATTATTGCTGCTCCTCGCACAGACTTAGCAACTGCAGAGTGATATTTGCCATCCTGAAGCCCATTTTTACACATTCAGTTATTAACTGAATAATTTTGAAGAAGGTCACAGCAGTGCAATGTCAACATGTGGTGGAAGTTCCCTCATAACTTTCACAAGAGGGTGAATCATATGTGGATGGTCATACCATATACTCAATCTCATATTTTTCCTGGCATTGATGGTGCTGATCTGTGTTGAGAAGTATATCCTGAGTACTTTTATCTCCTCTCTGTTATGGCTATGAACTTATTGACATTTAAATTAATACCATCCAGAATTCCACCACTCACTAAAAAGCTGTAGGAAAAATGGATTCCCATGCCTTAATTCTAAACTGGCATAACTCTTGCATTTTATTCCATTCCTCCATTGCCAAGCAATGCAAATATAGAACAGTGCAGTAAACAGGAACATGCAGTAATTCTGGAGCTGAGGTTCACCTGTAAAGGCTAGAATTGTTAAGACAAAAAATATATACTTTTTTGGCCTTTTTAAATGAAAAATACAAGTTACGGCAAATACACTTAAGGCACTAGCTTTTACTTAACATACATTAAAAATATTTCTCTTCAGGAGAAAAAAAAGTCCAACCTCAACTAAAAGTGAAAATATGTTCTTGTGACAACTGACAGTGCTGATACAAGAGCCTTAGGCCTTCTCCAGGTTAAATAACACCAGAAGAAAACCAAACCTTTCTGAAAAACAGGTGCTTTCAGTAAGGACACCTAGTTGACCTGAAAACTTTATCACCAGTTGGATAAAAGTTGTTCAGCCTTCATCTTGCCTTCAGAAGCTGTGATAGCATGTTTATGATCTGACATAATGATTTCAAAGTGATCAGCTGATTACTAGCAGTCTAGTAATGCTAATTTTTTCCCCTTCTGTATTCCCATTTAATATCAATTTTCCAAAGAGTTGGACAACAATTTTCAAATGCAAATACCTGCAGTTAAACTTCCAAGCCACACTTATCCTATCAATAAACATAGTCACATTTTCTACAGATTTACTACAAAAGGGTACTACAGTCCTTATTGATCCCTCTGTGGGATGCCAGCACTCCCGGAAGTATGACTTGTCTGCTGGAGGGTCTTATTTTCTGAGTATGTCTCAGGTCTGAGAATTCCTATCATGGTTTATAAAGCAAATTAAGTAGTATTTTTGAATTCTCTCACTCAGGAATTTAAATGAGCAGAAAAATATCTCTATCTGTGAGCAATTACTCTTAATAACCATATGGCAATTATGTGTGTCCCCAAGGGGAAAATCTTTATTTTGTCATTAATTATTATTTTATGTGATTTGCATCATCACACCAGGAAGATTATAATAGCTTGCCTGATAACTCAGGATATAGGTCAAATCCTAATGGCAGTGTATGAAGAATGCAGCTTTATCCTTTGTTGTGAATGCCACATATGCTCCCACAATGCAATTCCTCCTGCTTAAATACAGATGTAAGACTAAGGCTTGTAATGAAGGACTAAGCATTGATTACATTCTGCTTCACAGCTTGTGAAAGGCGTTGTTGTGGATCATTAGACATAGCCCGTTAGAGGAGCGTAGGATTATTTATCTGTCACCAGTTGCTTTACTGTCTTTGCTACTGGTCTTGCAGCTTTCAAAAAAAAAATGGCTGCTACAATGCAGAAGAATATGAATATTATCAATTTATCTTGTTACTAATCTGAGACAAACCATATTCATTTCCTGAAGTCCAGGAACAGGTTAATGATTGATGGTTGTTGTGTGGGTTTGGTTTTTTTACCACCTGGAAACCAACATAGTAACAAGTTAAAGAACCCAATGACTATCTGTTAGAGGGAAAGAAGGATCATTTTCTTTCCTGTGTTTTGGCTGCGTAGATGAAAGAACATCGACAAGAGAGCTTGTAACACAGGAAACAGTCTTTTTTATTATTACTATTTTTTTTTTAACTCCTAGAAAACATAAAGCTGAAAATGACATAGACTGGTCAAATTCAGAAGCTACAGTTCTATATAGAACCTTGCAGTTCACAATTCCAGGAGCACTTAACATTTTCCCAAGGAATACAAGTACATACTTTCCTATGAAGCTTATACTCCACTGGAGAGTAGTAAAGCAGGCTAAGGAAGCTAAGCAGATGTTTCCTGAATAAATGCTTTAAATTTTACTTCTGTTTAATTTCTGTCACTGACTTACAGCAATTAACTATGTTACAGTTTCCTTTACTATGAAATCAGTTTAATTACCTGATTCAAAGAAAAGGTAGACGCATCTTGACACTGCATGCTTATATAAAGGACAACTAATAAATGCCCTCTACTTGCCTCCCTGGACTGCTTTGCAGCTTAGTTAATCTGTGTTTGTAATGGGCTTTCACTACAACAAATGAAAAGCCATAAAAAATGCAGAATACTATTCTCCAAGGAGAAGGAGGTCAAATTCTGAGTCAGTTTTTCCAGTCAATTGTTAGACATCCTGAAGAATTAGCAACAAATATATATATGTATGAGTATAAAAGGTAGTTGGAAGTGGATTATTTTAAAAAGTGTTGCCAGTTCACTAGGGTAAAGGTGATGACGTTTCACAGCAGAGAATTTGAGTTCACAGTGAGTTTGAGGATTCTGCAAATTGTTGAAAACAAAATTAATAATATTTGTTTTATCTACTGATTGTTTTCTTTACAAGAAGAAAATAAACATAGTATTTGGTCTGTCATCTCTACAGCATCTGCAGTATAACCAAAAGGAAAACTGTGTTTCTTCTGTAAATGGTTTAATTTGTTAGTGGTGTATTCTGACTAGCTAAGGAATGAAGGTTACTACAAGCATCTTCATTTAGCATGTTTCCAAGTGTCCTAGTAGGTATTTAGTGGTCCTGTTGGCATTGATGATGCTGAAGTTTGCAGCAGACATAAAGTATAGCTAAGATACAGCTTTTTCAATAACTTTAGAATGATTGAAGGCTTTGACTGTTGTGATGATGTGAACATTTTTTCTTTAATTTCCAGGTCTTGTAACAGATTATCGGGTAAGTACAGCATCAATGTAATAATTAATACTATTACTTGTATATACTGGTATTTTCAGGACTTTTATTTTCCATTATAATCATAAACCTAAAAAAGTTATGTTTCTTTACAAGAAGCATGCAGCTTGGTAAATTTTTAATGTTCTTCAAACTGAAATTTTAAACTGTTTTTTGAAAAAAAATTGCTTAAAGGCAGAAATTGTCTTGCATGTACAGTATCTCGAGGTTCAGGCAGTAGAAAGAAATGTCCTGAAGTTGTGGGTTTGTTTTTTCTTTTTTTTTTCTTTAATGTAGTGGATATCACAATTAAAAAAATAAAAATAAAAGCATATGCATTTTAATCTTTAACCCAGGGAAGCACTGTTGTTTCGAAATGGAAAATGGGCCTGTCATTGCAGATGCTAGCACCGCATCTGTAAACGTGCCAATGTAACAAGCTTTTAAGATACCTATTTTTCTAAAGCCTTTGAGGAGAATTCAGGATGCACAAAGAAAATTTTATTTGCCTTGTGACCCTTCCAACCTGACACCAACTTCCCTTCCCAATTTTAATTTGAAAATTTTGAGTACTAAACAGCCGCACCAGGGCGCTGAAACAGGAATAGGTGTTTTTACTATTATTTGACCCACCTCTAGCAAGTGCCTGTAGGATGTGGCCACATGGTTCACTTCCAACCCGCTGCACAATGTAGATCCCGCTGTAGCACTGCAGCAGTGACTTCTAACACGGGTGCCCTCTCTTCTCTTTGGTTGCAGCACTGGCAAATCCCCTTGGGCAGGAGGTTCCGCTCGCTGAAGCTTTGGTTCGTGCTGAGGATGTACGGGGTCAGGGGCCTGCAGGAGCACATCCGCAAGGTGACTGCAATCAGCTTGCTTGGGTACTCTGTAATGGGATGGCAGGGGAAGGTGAACTGGCTACCTGTCTACTTTCCATGACTTCTGTACACATCAGAAAGCACAGGCAACAGTTTGAGGCAGCTCAGTTCAACATGCCCCATTGTAAGGTCACAATTTCATATCATAGCTGTTGTGCATTTTGTGTTAATCTTTATGGAAGACAAGTCTAGGAATTTGGAATTTCTACAATATGGGACCATAATGCCCTCTCCAATTAAGCCAGAGCATACCCATGGTTCTATTGTGGAAACACATGTAATTTACTACTTCTTTATTTTATTAATGTGCATACATAGATAGCATATTTAGTTTATTATTAAAGGAATACAGTGACTTATTTGGCATGATTTACTTCTGCTGCTGCTTTGTTTCCTGTTTAAAATATATCTTTTATTAAAAAAGAATGTGTACAATTTACAGTTTGTTAACATTGTTGTAAGTACTAAGTTTATTCTTGATGTAAAAAGAGGAGTTTTTTAATCAGTAAAAAACACATCTGGCACCAGTCTAAATTATATACATATTTCCTCTGTAGCAGTAAAGTCAAATTCAAGCATACCTTTCATCTTTATGAAGTTTAGGGAAACTTGTAGTTAGGGGAGTTCCATGGCTTGGCTCTAAATATTTACAAAAATATCCATTAGCTAAAGGTCTGGTCTAGCATAGCAAACTCCCTGCAGACACACATTTAGTACCACATATTGTGGTGCTAGACAGAAGAATTCCTGAGAAAGACTTTTTCCACTCTTGTAAAATCACTGCATGAGGAAGTCTTGATTTTGAAAGGTTCTGGAATGGAGGCTGCCCCCTTTGCTCCTTATTTTAATCACACTATAATTTTCAGTTGATTCTCCAAATATCAAAATTAGATTTCTATCCTTAATGAGGTTTTCAGGAATGAATTTTGGCAACTCTGGCAATCCTGATACTCTGTCATCCTTATGTCAATCTGATACATACACTTCTGATGAAAAATTGATCTGAGGTTTGTTATCACTTTACTAAGCTACCATTACCATTCCTAGTAGGATTCTCTCTCAGGTTAGATTCTGGGGACTGAAATTATTTCAGTATGGTGCCAAGTTTTTAAGCAGGGCTAAGTCTCTTACTGAGAGAAGCCTCACATCAATTGCATGGCCTTTTGTCAGGTTGGTTTCCACAGGTCAGTATTTACATTCAACAAATTCCCCCATCTCCCAGATATTTCCCTGACTGTCCAGCCATATAATCATAGCTGAAGACCAGATTTTGATATTTTCTGTGACAATACAGTTCAGAAGGCTAAGCAAATCAGTCTTTTCTTAAAAATATTGACTCTGAAGTAAAAGCCTAATGATGCATTTCCTTATTTGTAAAGGTAATTCAGACAACTAAATTTCCAAGGGCTTGTTGAACTGACTACATATGTTTTATATTTCATTAAGGACTACATTGTTCTCCAGTATAGATATAAAAATAAGTTATGAAAAGGCAAAAGGGATTATTAAGTGCAGAATTTGGCTCACTATATACTGCTTCAAACTGGAAGCATTTAGTTTCTGCTCACCCCCCACCCACTCCCACCAATCAATGATGGTTTGATTCAGTGGGTTCCAGAGCATCTTTAAAAAAAGTAATTTCTCTTGCCGGCAAGCCTCTGTCAAACTTAAATTTCAAGAAATAATTGCATTTCTTTTGCTCCCTGCTCTAACAGAATTTATCTCTTGTGAGTTTTTGGACATATTGGTAAAGTTGTATCAATAGCTGCAAAATAAAAATTAGAAATGTTCTTCATATCTTGCACACATTCCTCTCCTCTCAGGAATTAGTGTGAGTTCCACATACATTGTGGTGGCTCTTCTTTGGGTAGAATAGTAATGAAGTATGTAAACCAGCCTGACACTCGTTTGTATTTTCAAACCTATGGACAAGCTTGCAAATGAAAAGTAATTTCGAATTTCAGTTCACTTCATAACTGTGCTTTAACATTGCTCATCTCAGTGCCTGGCCTTGAAAAGTTGCATTCTTTTAAATATATTGTAGCATCTTGCAAATAACAGCATTTATATTCCCATTGCTGGCAAAGGGAGTCCTAGGGGGTACTTGGCTGGCACTGTCTCTTGTGTTCTTGGGACTTTTAGCTGGGTTTTAAGAGAAGCTCTGTAGGTGCCAGAGTTATTTCTGAAGCTGCAGTTATTACACTGGGTAATACAGTGGACACTGGTAAAATGAGAAGAGACCCAGGAACAGTGGCAGAGGCAGGTACTGCAAATTTCCAGTGGCGAGCAGAGTGGCTGGAGCTGGGGAAGCAGGAAGAAGTGCTCTCTCTCTGTTGTGTTATTAAGGAACTGCCCCAGGGAAAGGGCCACAAGAGTCAGGCAGAAGAAGAGAGGTTTGAAACAGCACCCTAGGCCTGAACCTGGGGAAGAAGACGCCTGAATTTGGACTATAGCATTCAATAACAGACCATGCAATTCTCATACATTGATCCATCTGTGTTTACGGCATGTCTTTGCTCTTCATGCTGTGTAATACCAAGGCATACCTGTTCAGATGCAGTGCTAGGCCTTGTTTAGAGATTTGGGACATAGGGTTTCAATTCCTTTCTGAGCTTACAAAAACCCCAACACAGATGCTGTGATCACCTAGGAAAAAAAAAAAAGACACTTCTGCTCCTAAGTCATGGAAAACTTTAGGAAGGTCTATGCAGTGTTTATAGATTTCTAGTTATGCTTCTTTTCTGCAGCCAGGTATTACAATGTGACTTGAGATTTTGAATAGTGATGAGCTTCTGACATGATATAAAGGGAAAAACCACTTGTATGTCCTTAAGAAGCAACGCTATTTGTTGTGTATAGAAAACCAAAGACATCTGCAACAATCTCTTCATAAACTTTTTTTTTCCTTGGATCTAAACTGCCACAAAAAATATTTGTCTTTCTCTCCCTCTTTCTCTTTTTCTCTTTCTCTCTTTCCATCTTTCCCTCTTTCTCTCTCTCTCTCTCTCTTTTCTCTCTCTTTCTCTCTCTCTTTCTCTCTTTTCTCTCTTTCTCTGTCTTTCTTTCTCTCTTTCCCTCTTTCTCTCTTTCCCTCTTTCCCTCTTTCTTTCTCTCTCTCTTTTCTCTCTTTTCTCTCTTTTCTCGCTTTTCTCTCTTTTCTCTCCTTCTTCCCCTCTTTTATTAGTATGTTTTAAGATGTTTGTTATGTTTACAGCCTTAAGGTTTATGACTGGATAAACACTGCAACCTGGCATTTGCTTGAGGATGGCATTTAGGAACTAAAATATTCCTGGAACATGAGAATGTGTGACTTGGATTTAGATACAGTAACTTTTTTTGTTTTCCAAACATGCATTATGCACTTTTCTCACACACTGCATATCATTAACCTATTGTAAAGTATAGGTTTTAAAGCAGTGGTAAAGGGGAGGACAGTCATCTTTGAAGGATGTGGGGAGAGACAAATACAAATTCTGGAGATAAGTCTCAAAGCCACAGAGGAGATATACAAAGAGGGCAAAACCAACAACAGTAACAGTCTTCTGGACTGATTTCAACTACTCAGAGTCAGTATAAATGTGAAACCCAAATGGCCCATTCGTAAATGGCCCATTTGCAAACTGCTTGACCATCTATTACTCCTTTAAGGACTGGTTTAAGTCCTCTCAAAGTGCTCAGAGGTAATTTGAGAAATTTAGGAGTTAGTGTGTTTTTATATACAATTACTATGTTGATATTCTGACTCAGCTGAATCCTCCTTAGGACCAGAAGTAATCAGTGTACCACATGCTTCTTTCTTCACCAAGGATAATGAATTCCATTAAAAATTAAAAGCAGAGTCCAAGAAACTGGAACTGTAAAGGACAGCAGTTCTAGAGGTTGGGAGTGGAACAGTCCAAGTGGCTGTTGAGAAGACCCTTTTTGAAGCCTTTTCCTGCAGAGTGTAGCGGGATGCAAGCTAAGGCAGGCAAAGAGGTGAAGTCTGTAGGAGGAAAAGTATGAAGTGATCAAGACTAGGCCAGAATGCTCATTTGCATGTACACAGTAGTGTATTGTGATGCTTCAGAGGAGCTCCCTCCAGTCAAAAACTATTCCAGCTCTTGAAGGCTTTGCCCAAAAATTAAAATTCAGTTTAAACGCTTCAATGGAGAAGGATTTATATATATATTCACAGATATACAGATAGAAATACAGATTTTTAAAACAGGGACCACATATTAATGCCTCACAAGCTTACTGCTCCTATGGATGATCTAAGACATTTCCCTTGATCTTAAATAACCAAATTCACTAGATTCCTTTCTTGTTTGCCTTCTCACTGCAGAAAAGCAATGGTTGTTTACCTGAGATAGTAGCAACACATAAAAATTCTTTACAAGCTTCTTTTCTTCAAACAGGTAAGTTTCACTGTGAAGACCAGGGCTGGTATTCCATTCCTGTATACCAAGACATTTCAGGACACTACCACTGTCCATGTGATTCCACTTTGAGGACCCACATGATGAAGGGATTGTGCAAATCCCTATATCATAGAAACATAGAATGGTTTGGCTTGGAAGCGACCTTAAATATCACCTAGCTCCAACCCCCCTGCCATGGGCAGGGACACCTTCCAGTACACCAGTTTGCTCAGATGATACTGCTAAAAACACTATGTGAGTTGGTTTGTGTAAATCCACTTTTTTGCTCAATTACATGACAGTGTTAAGTAAAATAAATTGAAAGGTTAAATGATATTTGAACACCAACTTTAACTTAATGGTGCTAGGGGCACAGCATGACACAGATGTCAAAATCAAAAGCACTTGGAGGGTTAAGATATCCATAGGTCAGGCTTGGTATGTACACATTCAGCAGAAAACTGAGAACAGCCTGTCAGTTTTTTACCTCTCCTTCCTTCCTGCCCTTAGTTTCAGTGCCTGCAGTTCTACAAACAGGACTTTATTTTCACAGTGTACCTGCCTGTCTTGAAAAACTGAAGTGCTATAGCCATGTGTCCTCCTGTGAGTTACTGTAATGCTCACATCCAGAGTGTAGGTACAGCTTTTGAACAGAAAAAGGTGTGATACCTAAGAGCCCTTTGGTTTTACAGAGTTTGAACTTCTAGGCTTAATAATATTTAACTATGCTGTTGCAGCAATCCTGAAAGAGCAATTCAGGACAATAGCTAATGGTTCAAAGGTGCAGGGCCTTGAGTAATTGTATTTAAGCAAGGCTTTACACGTGAAACTCCAGTTAAATCACCACTTTGTCTCCTTCCAGTTCTGAAAAATCTAAAACTCTTGGTGCCCCCCAGTGTCTTCACCAATTATTGCTACTTGTTAAAACTGGCCATGAATATAAGTACTTCCATCCATACATGAATGCAAAATACTTCTAAAGTTTTGGGTTGCGACTCACTGATTATTCTTTTTTTCCCTTGCTTTTATTTCCTTCAAAATCCTGAAAAATCCTTTAGTGCAAAAAGTGGACATAAATACCTGCTATAAAATGTACAGGATGGGTCTAGAGCTTTCTTGTCAAACTTCTCGCAGTAAGCCAAATCTTAAATTTTTGTTTTATTCAATTCTCACCCCGATAAATTTTGATGAAATACAGTTGGGGATTACATTCAACCAAAAATCTGTGAAATTCTCATCTCATTGAACGTGATCTGTTTTATGGCTTTGATTGCCAATACATAGTATATGCAGTGTGGACTTTTGCAGAGCTGTGTAAAAGACATGTTTGCTTAAAGCTGTAGAACATGAGGACAGGAGGAGACAGTGAAGGACTATGACAATACATATGCCTATTTCACATATGTTTTCCATTCACTTATGCATGCAAGTATCTATATGTATATAAATACTTCTGGTCGATTTTCAGAGCTGTAAACTTGCACTTTTCATATTAGCAGAACATTCAAATGCTTTGGAAAGGATTGGGCATTTTATTGGTCTCATTCCTGGCTCAAGGTACTTTGAGGCTAATTTTAGAGGGAGATGATAAATGGATGTAACAAACAGCAGAAGGGAAGTGGTAACAACAGGAAGATCAGCTGGTTGCATAGGGTACCAGTGTGCCCAGTATGAAGGTTTTGAAGCAATGTTTTGATTCAATATAAACTATGTTTTTCTATTTTAAGAAGTTAAAAAAAACCCCAAAAAAACAACAAACCAAAACATCAGAAAGCTATGATTAAGATTGCAAAATGTGTTGGCTTTTTGTTGTTTGTTGTTTTTTTTTTTTCCTTTTCTGTGATTTCTGTTTTGCCTTATTCTTGCCCTTTTGGAAAAAGTTCTCGTGAGATTAAACATTCCACATTTAACCCTGGCCCAAACTGAAATGTTTCATTTTGGTTTGATATCTGTCCTTGAACTTGCAAAAAGTCGAAGTGCAAAAGCAAGAAAAGACATGGGCTTAGTTGTTTATTTTTGTAAAATTATTTGCAATCATAAATATATAAAAGTGAAAGAAACTTTAATCTTATTTTTTAGACGCTTAAGATATTTTTTTGATGCTATTACATGAAGACAAACTAATTCTTGTAGCTGGTTGCTGATTTTTTGTTTGTTTGTTTGGGAGGGGGGTGTTTTTTTTTGTGGGGGGTTGTTTTGTTTTTTTAGGGTAGTGAGCACTAAGCTGATGATATAGCCAGTGAGAGGGGGACTGGATAGGTACTGCAGGTACCTGATGAGGATATGGGTTCTTTTTTTATTTCCTTTTCTGTTTGGAAGAAATAAAAGCCAAACATGATATGAGCATGCAAGTATCGCTGACTGATGTTAAGGCTTCCCAGCTAGTTGTTAGCATGCCTGTTGGTATTTTTCCTATTTATTTGATTTTGGTAGAGCATTGGTTTCCTGTACTTCAAAATACTTGCTCTGGCTTGGTGCCCAATGTAATTTTTTTTCCCTCAGTTACTTATCAACAGGCTGGCTGAGATATGATATCCGTTTTCTTGATTATACTGCCATCACCTTTATTTTCAACTGAACCGGAGTACCCAGGTCAGAAGAGAAAGTTCTCCCCTTCTTCACAGATATTCTCATATTAAGTGAACGGTTCTAAAAAGTGTCTCTTTCCAGCTTAATTTGCACTGGAATGGTAACAATTTTCTCTCTCTGTATCTTTGCATTCCCCCCTTTCCCTCTAAAGACTTTTGGACTCTTTAGCCATTCCCAGCCAAAGCTGACAGTGGCAGAAACCTAAAGGAGAATTATTAAAATTATTTACTATTAATATGGTCTCATATGAAATTGTGCTGAAATGTCTCATTAAGAAATAGACTAGTACTGCCTAAGATAGGCTGAGCTACTGATACAGTAGTGGTTCAATATGGTCTCTGAAGTCATAAATGGGATGGAAATTAACATAAACAGCGGGTGATATGTGAATATTATCACATATCAGAAGAAGGAACAGATAAAAGAGATGGAAAATACTTTAGCACACCTTTTCTCTTGATGAATCAAATTTATACAATATAGATACTATCTTTCTCTTCTCAGCATGTCAGGCTGTCACATCAGTTTGAACACCTAGTCCTTCAGGATGAAAGATTTGAGATCTGTGCTGAGGTTGTCTTGGGACTAGTCTGTTTTCGGATGAAGGTAAGGCAGCTAAGGCCTCCTATTTCTTCTGTCATGTTCTATAGCAACACAATAACCTGCAGTTGAATATAGACTTTGTGGTTCATATACTTGCTTATTTTTTAAGGAAAGTAAAGGGAGTTCACGTAGAACAAAGCAGATTAAAGAAAGAAGCTTAAGACAATTTTGTTAAAACTTAATCAAAAGCTTAAGAGAAATCCAAGCATATTAGGGGTATGGAATTATATAGTCAAGGCAAACAAATATTGTAACCAGTCATACAAAATGACTGTTCTATTCTGTTTGATAAGCTTTGATAAAGATGATTGTTTTAGTATATTTCCCTAGACTTTTTTATACCGTGTGTGTGTGTATTACATGTTTCCTGTCTAGTTAATTTCTTATGAGTGTATATTTAATATTCAATTTTATATATATAATGACTATCATAGGTGAAAATTAGAGTGCAAACACTTTTTTATTTATTTTTTTAAAGAATAGTTTTTAATCTATAGAATTATATAGTCAGGGAAAACTGAAGCAAGATATGTATAAGAACAGGTTCCGTGGGAGGCCATCTTCACCACTGTCCTTGGCCCTGGCCTGCTTTTTATTGCTGAACATGATCCTTTTGCCCTGCTTAGCCTTTTATTCCCCAAAATCTCTCAAAGTGCCAAGTTCATTTATGTGGAGACCTTGCCCAACAGAAACCAGAAAACGCACTCTGCATTTGAAGCATAAAAGCTGCAGTAGCTGGGAGGGCTCATTTGTTTAATCAGACACTAAAAGGGGATCAGTGTCTTTTTTTAGGTAATGAACTCATTTTATAGAGGAGCTTGCAAATAAAGCTGCTGTAAAGGATTGGATTGTGCCACTGAATCTGACCTCCAAGCAATAGCAATAACAGCACTAGTGTTTTCTAGTTCACATGATACCTAAAAGAGCTTTTAGCTTTTCTGAAGACTTGCAAGCACATTTTGGCTCCTTCTCGGTAGTGTGGTATTACTACTTCTCACAAATTCTTTCACCAGTCAATCAGTTGCCCCAGTTACCTGAGTTTGATGCAAATGGCTGCAGAAGGTAACAAATCTTTAATAGTAAAATAATGGTGAATTCATCTAGAATAGAAAAATTGTTTTGTTTGAATTTATTTTTATATTGTTTAAAATAAAATTTTAAAAAAGGAACTGTCCCTAGAGGATCAGACAGATTACAAAATTGGGAGTTTTTTTCAGAGAGTGGAAACATGAATATAATCTCTTTCCTAATAAGAACTTTTAAAAAATTTTGAGGAATGGGTTCTTTGGCTTTTATTGCTCAATAACAAGATGTTGGTTGCAGTCTGCTCTCTCACATGGAACAAGCAAACACTAGTTTTGCAGATCCAGACACATCTGTTAGGCAGTGCTCTACATTTACTTTAAAGGAACAGTGCTGGTGAAATAGAGCATAGCAACACAGGATTTGTCACTTCTGATCAGACCACTAGCTCATCTACATCTGTTCTCCTGTCCCTGATGATCCAGAGGAAGAAATTACATCTACAGGGAAAGACAATTTTACAGTAGGAGGTAAATATTAAGCCCCTAGCTAAGACACTTTTGGACAAATTGTAGAATAAAGGCCTGAAACCAAATGAAAACACCAAAACCCAACGTTGAAAGAGCAATGTTTTCATTGCTTGCCTACCTGGCTGAGAAAAAGAAAACAAAACTAACAAGCTTTTAAATAAAGAGTTTTTTATAGCTAATTTTGCAGCTTTAATTCCTTTTTTATATCACTCCTTCAAAAATCTTCCTGTGATTTTTCTAATTCTTATTAAAATGCATCTTTGGAAGTAGAATATTTGTAACTTTTATGTAGTTACAGTAGGACTAAGGGCCAGGGAACTTGAACTATATAATACTGCACAGATGTAAAAGTATGAAATATTTTTTCCTTCCTTCCTTTGTTCTTTAGAAACCCTTTTTTATTGTTTTGCTTAGCTGTAACTTTTAATTTTTTCCCTTTCACACTGTTGAATAAATGAACTAATTACTTATGACTTTCATATTATAATTATTTCATCAAATGTATCGTGCCAAAGAGTTAGTTTTTGGCCTCCTTGTCATGACTGCAGATGAATACAAGTGAAGTTAGTAATTTCTCCAAGGGAGTGAGAATGCTGTCTTATTGAAGCTCACAGATTCAATCAAAGCTGGCTTCTCAAAGCTCTGGGAGAGGATTAGTCACTACTAACTTCAATTTGACATGACACCCGAGTGTCACAGCAGCCCTAAGGTGGAGCTGTGAGAGTAGAACAGAAGAAAGATACATAAATCTTTCTTCTTCCTCCCCTCACCCCTGCCAACTTAACATCATATAACTGCTTGTATTGCCTAAAAGTAGGTGCTGTGCATTTCATATTAAAGGGAAGGATTGTCATTTTAATAATGTATTACCTTTAATAAGAAAGCAACACATCATTGTCACCAGTGACTGACACATAATAGGTGGGGACTTGCAAAACACCAAAGTTGGTCCATTTTCTTAGTTGAGAGCATTCCAGTTGCATAAATATCTCCTAGAAGAGTAAGGTTAAGCCATGAATTTCAGGATGTCATACACAATTCCTAATAACTTGTGCTAAGTCAGAACAAGGTTTTGATTTGGGTTCAGCTCTAACTCTTAATATGATCCAAAACCATGTAAATGATACATTTCTCCTTGTTGCCAATGGGAAACTGCTTTGGTTTGATATGCAAGAAACTGCCTTATGCTTTGGGTTTATGTGGAAAAGCCTAAGGAGGAAAGTCACAACTGCCCAGATTTGAGAGACGGTGTTTTCTGATACGGGTGTTTTCAGGACCTATGCTGCTACAGTAGCAAAACTGCTGCTGAACAGATGGATTGGTCCATTTGTGACTCTTTCACCACAGTGTTCAGTAAAGGAACACTGCAGGAAAAGTGCAGATGTTCCAAGAATCTCTTGCAATTCTGCTGCTTTGAGTGTAATAGAAGGAGTCAGGGTTGTGCAATAGCTAAGATACTTCCACAAAGAATAAAATGATAGCACTCCAGATCAACATGATATATCCTAAAGTATTATGGCAAACTGTCCAGCAAAGCAGGAGCCATCTCTCAGACTGCTGACATAAAAGTTAGACAGACAGGTTCCTTTAATTTTGGTAGCAAAGACTGTCAAAGATATGCAGCTAGCACTTCACCCTGTGATGTTAAATCTGACAAAAATCCCAAGATTTTGGGGATGTCTTCATTAATTTTTTTCATTTAAAGTGATTTACTACTGTTTTTGAAAATCTGATGACAACTTCTGTTTTATTTTCAAATGCTGATGGACATGAACTAGGAGAATTATTGATTCAATATTAGCCGAACCTGCAAAAGAACCAGTACTCCTCACCTTCACTATTTGAGCACAAGGAAAATGAAGTACATTAGAAGGAGATGAAGTTCAGTAGTACATACATGTAGAGTCTCTCTGACCTTCTGCAAGACATTTAACATTTATATCTTCGTTTCTCAGAATGTAGAGGACTGTTTACTTCCAGTGGGTGGGTCAGTTTACCACATTTCTAAATTCCCTCCCACAAAAAACCCACTCTGTAAAATTCTGTGGTGAACACTTCCCATAGAACTTGAGGCAAATGCTTTTTTTAGGGCTTCCACTGATAGTACAAAACTTACTTATGCCAGGGATACATTACCTTAACAATTTCTTAATTAAGGGTAAGATTTCCATATTCATATTCAAAAGTCTCTCACAGCAGTCATGCTTAAGTGAAGACTGGAAGGTTTGTTTTGCCAAAGTTAGTACAGCTCATTGCAAAACTTCCTCCCATGTTTGTTTGATTAGATCCAAGAAGAGTGTAATGACATGGATACAAAAAGGAATGCTTTTACATAACTCATGACCTCAGGTCACAAAAAAGCATTCAGCTATAACAAATGTTGCAGTGTGAACACTGCTTCTAAACACAAGGTAATCCATAAATCTCTTTGTAACTCAAAAGTTATCTCTTACACTGTCATCTTTTTGTAATCCTTTGGTAGCAAAGCACTGAGAGATGAGAAAATGGCTGCTTGTTACTGGTGGTATTGGGCTTGGCTGCTTGGTAGGATTGACATATTCCAGACTTGCTTCTGAAATTTGTCACCATATCCATTGAATTACAATTCTTTCAGGGCTCAAATGAACTAAATGAGGCGCTTCTTAAAAGCATAAATGAGGCCAAGAAGATTCATCTGGTCCCGTGCCATCTGCGAGAGAAGTTTGTGCTACGTTTTGCTATTTGTTCCCGCACAGTGGAATCCACCCACATCAAGTTTGCCTGGCAACACATCTCACAGCTGGCAACTGATCTTCTGAAAACATGGGAGCAAAACCACCACCAGCAGCAGTAACAACAGTGAAGTACAAGTGGAGATGAGGTAATTAACAGGCTTTCTCTGTGTTGCCAAGTTTTATTTTAGGGGCAGGTCGGAAAGTCAAATTATGAAGGAAAAGAATACAAAACCTGTTGTTATATAGCCCGGCTGCAGTAGCAAAATCTTAAGTTTTGTTGTAAACTTAGTCATTCCTTCTCTTTACTGTAGTTTCATCTTGCCTGTTTCCAGGATGCCATAGCCAAGGAGACTGGAGCTGTCATTTCTTACCAGTTTGTAATCAAGAACATTTATTCAACCAGGCAATGCAAACAAAAGGGTTAGTGCTCCCTCCATTGTCCCCACTCACCTGTAGCACACCCACTCCTTTCTTCACAGATGAAACTGAGAGGTGTTATAACCAATGAAATTACTATGACTTCAGAAAGAATCCAAGTTGGGGAAATTCAGTAACCTCTTTAGGTCCTATCTAAATAGGGAGACACAAATATCATTGTCAGAATTTCATATCACTGTCATATCACGACACGCTTGCTGCAGTAATTTTGTAAATGAACAAAGGACAAAGGACTTCAAGACTTCTTCATTGCGTAGCCACATCAGGGAGAGTGACCTCTAACTGAACACGATCCATCCTTCTGGCAGGTTCTCTACTTTCCCCTAAAGGGTTGGTTTTTAAAACAGCCATTTTGTCAAATATCAGCAAACAGGTTATGCTGGCTATTGGCTTCCACTTTGATGATTCCTAATGAGGTCTCTTAAAAACTCCTCCTGAAGAGTTTTGTCAAAAGCCATGTGCTACCTAGTATTCTATATTTTTAACCAAGTTATTATAAGCAGTGATTACTTGAAAATAATCTGTAAGATATGTTCTGTGAAATTAAGTTGTGATTTCTTTTTCTGGCTACCATGATGCTCACTTCATTGTGTAATAAATCTTTGATAAAATGTTCTAAGAAATGTGATCACAAAAATGTTACTTTTACTTTCTCAAATTAGCCAACAAATGAGTAAACAACAATAAAAATAGAAATTAAAGAGAAATAAACCCCAAAATATGCTGTGGTGCCCCCTTAGGTGGTTTCCCTCCATTAACAGTGATGCATGGAATATGAAAATATTGGAAAACAACTTTCAGAGAAAGTCAAATCACGTGTACTTGACACAAACCATTGATATATCATCGTGTTGAGGGCAGGTACAGTAAAGAGCTAAATGAAAGAACAATATCTGACTTCAAAAAGTACTTTTGCTGGTTTTAAAACATAAATTCCAGACAGTTATTTCTATGCAAATAAGAACAACATAAATATGTACTCCAAGAAAAATAATATGTAGGATTAATTTCTACATTTGCATTTTAATATTTTTACTGCTCATATTAACTTCTAAAACATCTTGGACAACTTGCACAATTATTCAGCTTTCTTCCTCCACCCTTTGCAAGTATACTTTCTACAGCTGGGAAGTTGTAAGTAGACCATGAAACATGGATCAGGACAGTTTATTTGGCACATAGTCTGCTCCTATGTACTGTCCTTCCAGCGCAGATTAACTAAATTGAATATGGACCATGTGGAGTTTTCTGGTGATTCCTAATCTCTCACTTCTGAGGTGCAAACTGTGAAGGACAACTATTTCTTTAAGGAATTGATTTCCCAGAAAACAGATGAAGAGAGGGATGACAAATCAATCTGGCAAAACCTTGTAATATTCGAGCAGGTGACTGAGCCATTCCACAAGACACTGCTCTCAACTACAGTATCAGGAATTTTGATAGCATTATTCTCTTCCCTTTAGCAGAACCAATACAAAATTAAGCTTTGTAGTAGCACAATGCACTAGACTGTTGGACTGAAGAGAGTGGAAAATACTGGCAGTTATTTCTTTTCTGTTATTAGTTTTTTTAAAAAACAACATTGCTCAGTTCTCATGACCTGGAAAACAGTGTTCATCCATAGCACATATGGTCCACACTGATACAATTTTACAACTTTTACATTATGAAAACTCTACAATCTTGGAGCCAGAGAAGAATTACACCTTGTCTATGAGAGAGACCAGAATTTTGTATGTGAAATATATAACCAGGTCTGTCCAGGGGGAAAAAAATAAAAAAGATCAGACTCGGATCAAAGCTATCATAGAGTAAATCCAGGATAATTCCACTGAAATGAAATGGAGTTGCATGGGCTTAGGTGACTGTAATTGAGATTAAGAATCTGACTATTAAGTATTGAAATAGAAAGACAGAAGGTAAGGCAACACTAAACTAAACATAAGAAGATTTTGGTGGAATCCTCTCCTGGGAAATCAGAGCACAGGTGGATGATGCACACCTGTGTAAGCCTCAAGCTGCTGTAAAACTGGGATGCAGTCAGGATCACGTCCAAATACACAAGAGGCGAAATGTTCCCAACAGCTCAGAATTAGATATAGATCCCTCTAGATATTTGTGGGAAAATGTTGCCAAAACTGACATTCAATTAAGCATTTTTTAGTATATGTGTATCAGTTTTAGAAAAGGCTATTGTCCGGATACCAAAATACCTTTTGGCCACACTTTAGGATAAAGGCTAATTTAAAATATAAATGCAGTAAAAGTTATATTTTTTATAGAAGTGACAAATTTAATAAGCAACAGTGACAAGACCCATAGAATTACATTTCCCCATGGCTAGCCCAGTATAGAAATCTGAAGTTCTAAGTTCTAGTTTTTCTGAAATTATGGGATGATTTGAATATGTAAGTAGTGAAGGCCTTCACAGTATTCAGTCTCTCACACCCTCTTTTCTTCCCCTGATACTTCCTTCATAAACTATTAGTGGTAGGTCATCTGAAAAGGAAATCTGGGCTATGTAATCAACTTAAGAACAAGTGTTGATAAGAACATTTTGAAAGAAGACCATAACTGCTGTTCTGCTCTGTAACTTTGCAACATATCTGTGAGAAACACTGTATTTATGCATAGTTAATATGTTAACCTGCATTTGTTGTGCCTTTTGTGCAAAAGCTAATACAGTCTGTGCTGATTAACTGTTTGATATTAAAAATAATTACAACATCTCAGAATTGTACTTTAGTAGAATATCCACATGTCAAGGGAGACTACAGCTACTGGAGAGGGAGGGGAAATGCTAACTTTCCAGTAACCACAATTTTTTTTTTTTTGAACTAGCAGAGTGCTAGTACAGTATTTACATTCTTAATGACAGATTATAAATATATTTTATTACTGATGGTGAAATATTGAAAAAATATGTATTTATGAAAGTATTGGTAATATATTGTACTCTGAACTACATTATAATTATTAAATTTCTAATCTACTCTTGCCTTTACATGTAAGATTCTGCTCATGGTTGTTGTTTTGTTGTTGTCTCCTGTAAGGATAACATATGTGATGACTAGCACTCACATTGCATTTGCCTTACAGCAGCAGTCTAAACCTTGAGATGTATAAACTTGAATTGCTAAATGACAGAATGAGAAATAAAACTGAGAACCCTAAAGACCTGGGGAGTTGGTGGGGGCAGATTAAATAACCATCAATGGATAATATCTACATAGCATATGTAGAGTTTGTATGACCTAAATGGAAAAATAATTGGATGCTTAATGCTCTAATTATAATTTGTGAGCTGTCGACTTCCTTTAAAATCTGTATCCAAACCCTGCTGAACAGATATGTAGGTTTTAATTGGCAACATTAATAAATGGGGAAAAAAATCTATGATTACTGTCTGTCTTTGCTCTGAACTAAGCTTTTCCTGTCTTAATCATGCCAGATGGGCTGTAAGAGGTCCAACTTCTCCCCTAATATGAAGTCAGTGCCCTGATTTTCACCACTGATGACTTTTTCTCAATGTGTCCTTCAAACCAATTACTCTGCAAATGGGAGTTTGCAAACTTGCCTGAGGAAAGTCTCCTCCTCAGCAACATGAGTCTGAAAAATACCTGGACATAACCAGGGCCCATAACTGGTTCTGAGCAGTCCTGCAGCTGGATCTGCCACTGGAGCCAGCTACCCAGCTTTGGCTTTGGTTTGCAGCTCCGATGCCACCAGGTAGGACAGGGAAGGGGCTGGTGTCATTAGCCCTGCCTGGCTGCAGCCTGTGTCCCCAGGGGCAGCTTGCAGCTGCAGGCTCCTTCGCTCCCTGCCCCTGTGCAACCCAAGGGGAACCGGGCAAGCATGCCTTGGGAAAAATCTGATGGCAGCAGTCTCACAAACTATAAATGTTAGCCCAGCTGGGTCTGAGATGATAGCTGACGTACTAGCACAGACAGTTTAATACGCTGTCTGCACTAATGGTGTAACAAGCTTGATGTATAACAAAAACCTGACAGTAACAGCAAGAACTGTTTCTCGTGGGAAATTAAATGTCCACCCACACACAAGTGTCTGTGTTAATACCAGAGGTGTAACTGCATCTTAGTGCGCTAATTTGCATCTAGTTTGGTGTGCTAATTTGGACGGGGGTTGGTGTGATCCAGCTATGCACTCCATGATCAGATTCAGCTCATGGGGTACATCCACCTGGAACACCATCTTTTGCCCTCTAAGGCATCATGTCATTCATCCTGTCCCTCTGCCACGAAGTCCAGCTGCTGCTGCTCGGGCCTCAGCAGAGCTGTTCTCCCAAAAAGGCCCGTCCAGGAGTGTTAGACGGCACCACCTTCGGACGCTGCCGAGGCGGCCGTGCAGCCTGTGCCACAGGGGTGGCCGTGGGGCAGGTGGCCGTGCAGGCCAAGTGCTGTGTGCGCAGAGGGGTCGGGCCCATCGCTGGCACCCGCCCCGCCAGGGGAGCCGGGGCTCCCAGCGCCCGTGGGACCCTGCACGGGGCGGGCCCGGGGCTCGGCTGGCCTTCTGACCGAGGGAGAGGAAGGGACAGCGGCTGACGGGGCTGTGTTGCTCGGAGGTGGCCGCCCTGCCATTCCGGGCAGCCAGAGTGGAGTCTGGCACAGAAAGAGCCGCGGCAGTTCTGCGCCCTCCGCGCCCCCTCTGCCTCCCGGGCACAGCGCGGCCCCCACGCCGCCGTGTTCCACCTGCGACTGCTGCAAGCGGCCTGCACGGGCAGCAAACGGGACGCGCTCCCGCCTCGCCCGCTCTCGCTTCCAGCGGAGGGAACAAGCCTTTACAGGACAGGTTTTTCCGAGGCGCGCGGCAAGGGCTCGCAGAGCGCCAGAGCCGCCCTGCGCAAAGCCACGGCAGGCGGGACACTGGCACATTCCTGCCGGGACGAGACGGGAGCGCCGGGGCCGCCAGCGCAGGGTTTGGCGGCGGACCCGGNGGGAGCGGCGGGAACTGCGGGCCCCGCGCAGCCCATCCCGAGGCTGAGGGGCCCCTCCGCCGTGGTGGGGAGGAGCGAAGGCCGCCGGGGAGCCCTTGCGGCT
This sequence comes from Sclerurus mexicanus, assembly GCA_013396755.1. Taxonomy (NCBI): domain Eukaryota; kingdom Metazoa; phylum Chordata; class Aves; order Passeriformes; family Furnariidae; genus Sclerurus; species Sclerurus mexicanus. Next base: position 838,465 of record VWZF01000477.1, on the reverse strand, counting down.
CCGGGTTCGGTGTCCCGGCGTGGTGAGGGGGGACCCGCCCTCATCCGGGCCCGCGAGGGGCCCTGCGCTGAGGGGCCCTGGTGCCCGCGGGGGATCAGCCGAGCCCGGGCAGCTTCCCTCCTGGATTGCAGCCCTGGGTGTGCCCCTGCGCTTCCCTGCGGTCCCGTGGCCTGCGGGCAGCCGTGCCCCGCGTCCCGGTGTGCCAGAGAGGCACTCCTGCCTGTGCTTGGCTAAACCTCCCCAGCCTCAGGCACTCGCACGGAAGTGCGATGTCCTCGTCTGGGATCGGCTTTGGATGAACGTGTGCATTTGGCTGCCTCCTGGGGAGAAATAGTAAGGCTGTAAGGATAACTAACAAGGGTAAGAATAGGACGAGAGAATATGATACTAGAAGGTACTTAAGAAGTCTAGAAGTATCTAAAAGGAGAGTGTGAAGAGGACAGATCCAGGCTCTCCTCGGTGGTGCCAAGCAATAGGACAAGAGGCAATGGGCAGAAACTGAGCCACATAAAGTTCCACCTGAACATGAGGTGACTATGCTCTGGAACAGATTGCCCACAGAAGTTGTGGAGTCTCCTTCCCTGGAGATGTTGAAGAACTGTCTGGACACACTCAAAGTGCACACAGCAATGTGCTCTAGGACAACTCTGCTTGAGCAGGGAGGTTGGACCAGATGACCCACTGTGGGCCCTCCCAACCTGACCGGTTCTGTAATTCTGTGAAAAATCAAACTGAAGTTTTAAACTGGTGACCACTGTTCACTTATTACCTTCCCTTGGTGCTGCAAAGGTGATTACTGAATCCTTAAGGAAGTGGTAGTGAACTTGAGATTTTGTTTTCTGAATGATGGAAGCTATGGAAGTATTTCATGGGAGCAAATACCTGCTATTAAACTTTTTCTGAAGTTAGCTTTTATGTTGCACAAGATACTTTTAAGTCAACAGTTACAAAAAGTGTTATGTGCGCAGTGACAGCTGTTTAGTAGTTTTTCAGAGAAAACAAAAGGCTGCAGCCTTTCATCTCCTGTTCACCTGTCACTCAGCTACAGATGGATTATGATGTGATTTGCACTGGATTCAGTAAGCAGAAGTTAGACTTCTCACAGTGCAAAAGATGGCAAGTCGTATTTTTGTGGGGATTTTTTTGATTGTTTTCATTGGATTTGCTTGTAAAAGCACTGTATTTGCAGGTAAAATGTATTCTGACTTTTCTAAATAGCTCTACAAAGTTGGGCTGAAGTCCAAAAAAAAAATTCAAAACAGAATGGTTTACCTGCTCATTATTTATTATGTGTGTAACTGTGTAATCATATGCCCTGTAATCACATTGTGCTCTCTGTTGCCTAACACTAATGCAAGACTTTTTGAAAATAATTAGAAAGGACAGCCCCCACACCCTGTATTTCTTCAGTTCTGTCTCCCCAAACTTGTAAGAACATCTGCACTCGCACATAGCCCATAGCTGATTCAGAAGATTGCAAGTTGACTCATGCCCTTTTGGAAGGGGTGCAGAATATATGGACCTACACTTAATAGTTTTTTAGTGTTCCCTGTCTGGGACATGCTGGGCCATACTGAAGTTAATTTAGAAAGTCCTATTAACTTACTGAAATAAATAAAAAAGGGAAATTATGTCCCTTATGGGCAGGTGAGGAGATCAGAAATACTTCCCTGTGAGCTTTCTGCAAACCCTGTTGAGGCAGCGGTAGGTTTCTCTTCATTTTGCTTGTGCCAGTGTCTCTTCTGAAATCATGAATTCTCTCTGCACGTGATACTTTGCAGAGGAGGAAGATACGTTGTAAATGTGAGCAAATCATTTCAAGTCTTAAAAAAATGCTCCTTCTGAGCCAAATGTCATCTTTCTTATTTCAAGTAAAAAAAATCACTCAAGAAACTCAGCCTGCTTTGTAAAACTGAGAAACAAGTGTTGCTTCATACATGCAGGAGCTTTGTTTCTCTGAAGTGTAAAATGGGGACATTTTAGTGCATTCTAAATAGAATAAATAGTTTTGAATATTTGCTGTGAATCTGTAAATATTTTCTTAATCTGAAAGTTTACTACATTCAGGCTTATTCATTCCACTTTTATCTCCCCTCAGAGACTTTGCATATAATTTTATTAGCTTCATTGTTTCATTTTTATTACCATCACTGTAATAGATGAAATCAATTTGACAGCAGTGTATAATCTGTCCTCTTCTGCACTGTGCCTTATTCTGTCAAATAAGAGTGAAAGCACTGGTGATTTCATTTAACAAGGTCAGTTTTTGCTTGGCCATCTGTTACCATTCTTTGCAGTCTACTTACCTCCCCAGGAGACCTCTGGTTAGAAGCAAACTCTCTTGTTTTTTCTTTGCCCTCCCTCCAACCCTTTTTTCCTTCTTTTCTTTCTTTGAACAAGGAAGAAAAGAGAATCTCAGTCTAAATGCCTTTACACCACAAAGCTGGTTGCTTTTTGAAAATGGCAAAGCATCCACACTGGCTAAGTAGCTTGCAAGACTTACTGCACTGTTTCTCTCAACTAAAATGATGTTATGTTTTCATGTGTATGTTTTTGGGGGCGGGGGGGGGAAGCAGCCGGTGCAAATGGCTGTGAAATGCATTTTGTAACTGCAGGTATTTGCTGTCTGTTCCAGTGTCAGTGATGGAGGCCCCCACCCCCAGCTCCCTGCACCTGAGCGACTGGCAGAGAAGTTACTTTGCTATTACCTCTGACACCTGCACAGCCACACAGAAGGCAGATGAGTACCGTGCCAAAGTCCTGCGTATTCAGTATGCATGGGCAAACTCTGAGATCTCCCAGGTCTGTGCTGCCAACCTGTTCAAAAAGTACGCAGAGAAATACTCTGCAATTATTGACTCTGGCAACACGGAGACTGGCTTGAATAACTATGCGGAAAACATTCTGACTTTGGCAAAGTGTCAGCAAAACGACAGTGACAAGTGGCAGTCTGCCTTGACAACAGATAATGTATTTGAATTAAAGTGTGTGCAAGAGAGGATGCAGGCTGGCAAAATTTTCCAGAGCTCTCAGATGGCACCAGCAGATGCCTGTGTACGAGCTGATAAAGGGGTCAGTGCCTCCGCTGCTCCAGCTCTTTCTAAACTTGGTGTCTTCGACAGTGCCGAAGAGACTGAGCTCTCTGCTGGCTCAGCAAAATGTGCAAGTCAGGGACCAGATCTCCTGGAGCATCCCTCATCTTCAAAGTCTCTCCAAAGCAGTGTGCCTCCTGTGACCAAAACTTCAGATACACTTCCTGCTGCTTCAGCCTCTTTAAGCAAACAGGTTCATCCAGGTTTCCAGGCAACTTCACTGTTTGGAAGTAAAGAAGCTACAAGTAGTGGTTCTCTGAAAATGTTGGGTAACTGTTGTGCTGGACAAAATCTATCTCTTTTAAATCAGTCAGCTGTACCTGCATGGTCTGCAAGTTCTGGGAAAAGAAAAGCGTTCTATGGTCTGACAGATGAAGGCAGCACAGTTATTCCTAGCCTTGCTCTGTGCCAGCCTCCCATTAATACAGAAGCCAGTAGTTTTTCAGGGCATAGAAACAGAAACGAAGAAAGCAGTGCTCCAGGTTTTAAAACTGCAAAAGAACAGCTGTGGATGGATCAGCAAAAGAAATCTCAAAACTTGCCCCAGCAGGCACCAGTCCTGTCATATGGAGGTGTAAAAAAATCCCTGGGTGCAGGCAGGTCTCGGGGTCCGTTTGGCAAGTTCATTCCTCCAGTTCCAAAACAAGATGGAAGTGAAAACGGAGGAGCACAGTGTAAACCTCATGCAAGAGGAGCAACGGATCCATTGCTGCCTGTAGATGAAAGGCTGAAAAACATAGAACCAAAGATGGTTGAACTCATTATGCACGAAATCATGGATCATGGGCCTCCGGTCAACTGGGATGACATTGCTGGAGTTGAATTTGCCAAAGCTACTATAAAGGAAATAGTGGTCTGGCCTATGCTGAGGCCAGACATATTTACCGGGTTGCGTGGTCCTCCTAAAGGAATCCTTCTCTTTGGCCCCCCTGGGACTGGCAAGACTCTCATAGGCAAGTGCATCGCATGCCAGTCTGGAGCAACTTTTTTTAGCATCAGTGCCTCTTCCCTGACTTCCAAATGGGTGGGTGAGGGGGAAAAGATGGTCCGTGCACTGTTTGCTGTGGCACGGTGTCAGCAGCCAGCAGTGATTTTCATCGATGAAATTGATTCTTTGCTGTCTCAGCGGGGAGAGGGGGAGCATGAGTCATCGAGAAGAATAAAAACTGAATTTCTGGTCCAGTTAGATGGGGCAACAACCTCCTCTGAAGATCGTATTCTGGTGGTTGGAGCAACAAATCGGCCCCAAGAAATCGATGAAGCTGCCCGAAGGAGACTGGTGAAGAGACTGTACATCCCTCTCCCAGAAGCCTCAGCCAGGAAGCAGATTGTTACCCGTCTAATGTCGAAGGAGCACTGCTCCCTAAATGAAGAGGAAATCGAACTCGTAGTTAAGAAATCCGATGGGTTTTCTGGGGCAGACATGACACAGCTCTGCCGAGAAGCTTCTCTGGGCCCTATCCGCAGTCTGCAGTCCATGGACATTGCAACCATCATGCCGGAGCAAGTGCGGCCCATCGCTTTTCTGGACTTCGAGAGTGCCTTCAGGACTGTGCGGCCCAGCGTCTCCTCTAAGGACCTGGAGCTCTATGAAACCTGGAACCAGACATTTGGCTGTGGCAGATGAACTGCATCCCAGCTGTTTTACAGAAACATTTCTTTAGCACTGCCACATATTAAACCTGTGGTAATTGGGAATGTCTGCACTTCTTTTTGTGTCCATTTTCAAACTGAGCCTTCTTGCATTATACAGGCAGATGTCTAGGCTCTGGCTTGAGGCTTTGCCAGCTGAAAAGACCATGAGGAGCTGCTGGTTACAAGATGAGAAATTGCTGAACACCACTAACAGCGAGAAGCTGAAAAAATTTAGATAGCTGCTCTGAAAGATGGATGAATTTCACTCCTGTTTAAGGAGAAGATGGTCAAACCTCATATAATCGAACGGAGTACTGGGGGGAATCTTGCAAGGCCCACTGTGCTGTATCAGAAGGAGATCCAAGTAGTACCAAAACCAGCAATTTTGCATAGGGATGTAGCAAAACTGGGAATGATGGGGCAAAGTAGTTAGAAGCGCATTGTTTGGGAGGAGACAGGAGCAGAGGGAGTAAGTGTCAAGGTGGATGTGGAGCTGCATGGAAAAATAGAAGGGAGGATAAAAGGGGAAAGTATTTTGAGCAGTGATGTTGTCTGACAGCCTTGTAACCCATCACTGCTGTCTATCCCAACTTCTTATTAAAAACTTTCTGATTATTTTCTGCCTGACTTTGCTTTCTGTGCTGCATCGGCATGTGCAGATTTGTTTTATCAGGAGGTCTGGACACCTCCAGCTGGAGGAGAGGCCGTGGGTCATAGGGGCTTTAGCATCTGGAGCCAGCCCAGTGTGTTTATGACCAGGTGCTGTAAGGATCCCCCTGTGTGTGCGAACTTCACTAACAAAACTCGCTGGCAAGTAGGAGGAAACCAGCATCTGGAAAGAGCCCAGGTATAAGCCTAGGCCCAGGTATAAGCAGGGCAAGGGGGCTCAGGATCTGGGAATGGATATTTGATGAACTTAAATCCCATGGCAATGTCTGAAGGCTCCATAAGTGTGGTGTCCTTGTGGAGCTGGAGAGAGTGGGGAGGTTGTGTCGTGCACTAGTGTGTTCAATCCTCTTAGTCTGGAGATGAGGGACAGGATAGGGCAATTGATGGATTTATGGGAGCACATTTGCTGTGTATGTGTGTGTTCGTAAAGGCACTGCTCACTCAGTGTCCATGTGTGCGTGTGTGTGTGTGTGCACGCATGTGTGTGTTCTCAAATATTTGAACTGGGGGCTCAGCCTCACTCCTGGCTGGACCCACAAGCAGAAACGACAGCAGCTGCATCCATCAAACTAAGATGGAAGATGCCTTACTTGGAGAGTGCTAGGCTCTAGTGATCAGAAAGGAGAAATCCTGTGTCCCAACACTGACTGGATTTCACTGCTCCTTAAAAAACCTTCATGCAGCAATGGTAAAATTTCTGACTTCCTTGTGTTTGGCATTCTTACCTAAGGTATGAAAGAATGTATTGCCTTTTGTTCGCATAACCTCTTTTTGCCCACTGGCTGAACAGGGCTGCCCCTAAAGGGAAAATAAATGGAAAACTTTCCCTTGAATTCATTTGTTAGTGCCAGAGCTGGCTGCTCTGGTTTCTGTGCTTCATTTCCAGTTTCTTTTTCTCCTGTTGGGGAAAATGCAGGGCGTAAAAGCTAGTCTTACTTAGTTTTTTCTAAAAATGGACAAATGCTGTTTAGCTATCATTTTTTTAAAGCCATTTGGGAACTGCAGGGGCCAGGAGACTATAGTGAACCTTGAATCTAGAATAAGACTTGGAATTTCTTAGACCTCATCCTGATTTAAACATAAAAGTCAGTTTTATTCATAGCTAATGTTTTAATGAAGTCTGGTATGTATTAGAAAATGTTTTGCAGAGATGTAAAAACTTAGGTATGGGAATTTGTCTTCATTTTTGAAATAATGAAAGGAGAATAATTAGTTTATTTTCTAAGAATAAATGTGTGATGTGCTCCAAACTGATTGACTTTTGTGCAACTTGGGTAAAGATTATGAGATTAAGTCTGCTCTTAAGAGTTCAGTATTGAAAAGCTATAAACATGTACTAGGTAAGACTTTTGCTCTCTCCAAACATTTCCTTAAAATCATTGCTCAGGCAAGTGAATGAAACACCAGAGAACTTTGTTTGGTAAAACCTGAGGGCTGCTCCAGGGTAATAAATACTTGCCTTATTTATGCTGGGAATTACTCTGGTGTGCTATGTGAGCATTCTCTGGTCATCTGTATCTGAATATTCACATTTTTGTAGAAATGGCTCTACAGAAGGAGCAGTGAGAATGCACATGGTGATAGCCAATAAAGCTCCTCCTGAGATGACAAGGACTGGGACAAAAGTGCTGTGCTGCTGTATTTGTCTCCTGCAAAGTGGAACTTGTGAAAGAGAGAAAAGGTAGAACCACAGCACCAGACAAGAATGTTCTTCCTCCTGCTTATGTTAGTCATTACTTAGCCCTCTCTTGAATTACATGAACATGCCATTTTTTTTTTTTAAGAAACACATAGAAGTAGTGAAAGGGGACATTAGATGAAGTTTATTCTGTTTTAGTAATGATGCAGGTAATATGGCCATCTCTTCAGCCATCTAGGATTATTCAGGGTTTGCTGCAGGGCTCACGAGTCAGCAGGACTTCCAATGTTATCCAGTATGTGTTTCATAACCCGCTATAACAGACCCACCACACAAGCCATTAGATTGCCAGTAACGTAATTTCGCAAAATATAGAAAATTGCACATGATTGTAATTTAAGGGAAATGGTGCAGATAAATCCACCTTAATGGATCTGTTTAGTGTATGCAGAAACCTATATACATTGTTTATTCTTTTTGGCTGGCTGAACTTTGGAAGAAGAAATGCAGGACTCTCCTCTGGTTTTTGGTTCAACTCTTGATGCGCAATCTCTTAGTCTCTTTTAAAGGTAAATTATTGCAGTCCTGGAAAAGTGAGGTCTCATTAATAAGCAAGGCAATTCAGAATCTCCATTTTCTCAGTACATCTTGTATTTGAATTAGCTAAATTGTCTCAGAACAGGATGAAATTCCTGGGGATTTTTCATTTATGGAAAACTGTGCCAACATGAGTAGGGAAAAAGCTGATGAGGCAGCAATGATCATCACCTGCTAATCGTGAGTGGATGAAAACCAGACTGGCCTCTAAAGCATTACTAAGATTTTCCTTTTGAACTAAGGCAATTTCTTTCTAATAGAAATTATGGAACTACTCACAAGCCAACGTGCCATTGGAAAACAACCTACCAAATAAACAAAATGACTGTTAAAATTATTATTTTGATGGCAGTGAGGGATTGGTCTTAGCACTTGGATTAATTAAGATTTAGGAGATGCTTTGAACTGTAGATACACAAGCAATGCTTGCACTTGTCTTCAGACTCATGAGCGTGCATTCCTTTGAAATTTAAATGAAAGGAAGGGCTTGGGAGAGTTTTCAAAGAAGGCTCACGAGTAGTTTTCTTACCTAAAGGGATACTCTGGCAGGCTAACCTTGGCTAACAGCCAGGTGCCCACCCAGCCCCTCACGCACTCCGCCTCCTCGGTGGGACAGGGGGGAGAAAATAGGATGAGGGGGCTTGTAGGTTGAGGTCAAGAGAGGGGGGATCACTCAGCGTGGGTAAAACTCAATCAGCTTGGGGCAAATTGATTTATTGTCAATGAAAATAGATTAGGATAGTGAGAAACAGAAGACAAACATTGAAACAACTCCTTTGTTCACTGTTGTCTCAAACTCAGCTTCAGTCCTAGCTCTTCTACCCTGCCACCTCTGGAATCAGGTGGGTGGGATGTTGCCATCAGTTTCTCACTATGCTCCTTCCCCCTCAGGTTTTTCTTTTGCACTTCTGCAGGCACTCTGTATATTTAGGAATATCCATCTGCTCTGGCATGGGCTGTCTCATAGGCTGCAATGTAGATATCTGCTCCACTGTGTTAGAATCAGCCTTGCCCAGCGCAGGGCAGCCCCTGGCCTCTCCCCACACAGGCCACCCCTTCGACCCTCCACTATCCAGACCTTCACAGCTACTCCCAACATAAATGACTTCAGAACAACTCACATAACTGCCATGCTTAGTGAAGATACTGGCATAAAATTCTCAAAGTCTAGATTTCTTAGCCTTGCTTTTTAATATTTTATTACCGTTCCTTATCTGCAGAAAAGCAGTCATGGAAGGTGCTGTAGCTATACGCAACTGTAGTACTTAGAGGTCTCTAGTATTTGTATTTGTCGCATTAGGTCAGAAACTTCATATAATCTTGGGTCATGAATGTCAATGCAAAACAGCATTATCACAGAATTATGGGTCCAGAAACAACTCTTAAGAAATCATCAAATTACCACTTCATGTGGGGTGAATTAATTTTTGTGACTCCTGATGCATGTTTTGCCTAGTTTGTGCTTTAAAAATGTTCAGTACTTGTAGAAACCTGTCTCTTTTTGGACTTTATTGAATGTTCATTCCCATACCAGTGATATGATCACACTCAGGACTTGGTGTATTCAGTATATGCTGCTATGCAAACACCGTCTGGTAAATGTGTAATGTTAGCCATTAATGAAGTGGCTTTCTTGCCTGGACTCTTCTTTAGGAAGAGTAAAATTCTTTCCAGTGCTTCATCTTCATTGCTGTGATGCAAAAGTTTTGTGTCTTATCCTGTCTGTATTGCACATAGGCACGGGGAAATGTCTGATCATCCCCTTTGTAGTGGGTACTTAGAATAATTGAAATTTGACATCATTTGGCATTACAATACTACCTGTACTAAATAAATGTCACTCTTACACTCTTAATAATGTCCTGTTGGTTAGACTTTGATCACTTGTGTTCGTGTCTCTTCAGCACTGAGATGCCCTGAACAGGACAGTGCTTGCTAGTGGGAAGGGATGAAAGTGGAGCAGAGTAGGTCTGAAGATGGGTGTAGGGTGGAAGATAGATGAACTCATTGGGGCATGATGCTTGTGTTTTCAGTTTATAGGTCATGGTCAGTTAAGTTATTCTGTAGTTGCTGTGTCTTCCTGTCTTTCCCATCTTGGTTTCAACACCAAAGTTACACAGCATTTACCTCTTTTATCACATAGTCACTAATGAGTACATTGTCAGCGCTGCAGGAAAAACCCACATGAAATCTCTAATATGCCTTATTGCTTGTCTATAACTGCACTTTGATTATGGTTTTACAACTAACTGGGCACTGGTGCTGCAATAATTTAATAATTTCTATTTTCAGACAATATCACACAAGAGGACTCACATCAGGTATGTCCTGTGTTCATATTCCCATATTGCAAAGACACATTACTTGTTCTCAGGGGATATTAGGTTGTTTTCTTGTGGTGAAGATGGAACAGCAAGCAAAAGGCAATTTTGTTTTCTTCCTGATGCTGAGGGTCGAGGAAAGCAAGTGAAGGCTGCAGGGATGCTGTAAAGATACCAAGTCTGCTTTTTGGCTGGCAGAGAGTTGATGTGGTGCTTCCTCACTGCAGGTTACTGGGGGAAAGGGGAAGATCTGCCTTTTCTTCACCTGAGCATGAGTGGAGTCATTAGCTGGTCAGGAAAGGGCAGAAACAGAAAAGGGGAACCTTCAGCTGTCAAAGTGCAAGCTGGGGCAAGGCTGCTGTTTGGTTGTAGCTGCACAACCATGTAGTTCATCTTGCCTTGCATTTGTGCAGCTGAGGTTGTGTCTCAGATTCCCAAACAACTCCTTAAAGCCCAAGAGTGCCCCTCTGTTTGGGTTGGACTGGTTTGTACTGTTCATGGGTAGGGTGGCATGTTGTGTTCTGTCATGCTTCTGCCCATGTCACACCTGCCTTTGGCTACGGGCATGTGCAGTGTAATCCAACACCCAAAAGAGAAACAGCCAGGCTGTTCTGAGGCTTTTCACCAAAGCCACATGAGAAAAGCTTGCAGGAGCTGAGGCTTTCCTTAAACTGTACTGATAGAAAATTAGAGTTTCAGATTAGTTTGCCTGGTTTTGGAACTGGAATACTGCAATCTGAAATTCACACTGGGCTCTGTAAACTGGAAACACCTGGGTACACGAAATTAAATGGCCAGTCTGCTAATGCATTGCATTGAAAGAGGCTTGTGTATTCACAAGGAAAAAATAATGCTGGCTTTTTTTTCAGGAGTAGATCACAAAATTCCAAGCAGTGGCTTGTGAACATTCCTACCCAATTCTTAAAAGTTTTGAGTTCTGTACTATGAGTTAAGACATAATGAGAGGTGAAATTGCCCATACTTCTGCTTTTAAATTTAGAATGTTTCCTATGATTTTTTTTTACTCTATTTACTGATATTAGTAAAATTGTCTCTCTGTAACTTTTTACCGAAGGAAAGTATGTCTCTGCCAGTTGAAACCAGTTACCCCTAAACCTGTTATGCAGAGTCATTTTGATTAGTAAATGTCAGCAGTTAGAAATATTACTCAGTGGTGATTAAGACGTACAAGTCTGTTTTCTCCTTTTCCAAATGAATAATTTTATTTTGTGACACAGCTTCTGACTGCTTCTCCTTGTGGATCTGATGTAACCAATGAGATTTCTTACAAGAGCTGTCATGAAATAGCTTGTGCTCATGTACTTAATTTAATATTCTGAAGAAGCAGAACCTTGCTCTTCATTATTATTTCACCTATGGATTTTTTTTTTCCAAATGTGAAAAAAAAAAGAGTGAGATATCGACATGGGGAGCCTGAATGCTCTTGAGATATTGTAATTTTTGCACACTAATTATTTGTGCTACAGAATGGATATAGATCTGGTATAGTGAAGAATATAGTCATTTACATAGAATTATAGAGACCCCTGATTTTTCTTAAATGATGGAGAATTTTTTTCCAGAGAGGGCATGAACTCTGGAAGCTGATTTCTGCAAGCTGTTCTGGTGCCAGCTACTCTTATAAAAAGAAGAGAAAAAATTCAAAAAGAATCAACAAAGAAAATGGAAAAGTGTTGTGGGAAAATTGATTACATGTAAAGATGCAAATTAACATATATGCTTTCGAGTTATTCTGTCAATGATAACATATTTGTCAATACCTGTCAATGGCTTAATGTTATATAAAAGCATATACCATTTAGTGGTGGTGGCACAAAACAGGAAAACTCCACTTTCAAGAAGGTCACAGAACTTCTGGGCTGGTATATCTACAACTGGAGAGGAAGAAGAGGTAGAAAATATGCTTGTAGTGACAGTTTGGTGGTGGGTCTGTTATTTTCTGAACAGGGTTTCTTTCAGTGATTTTAATGGTAGATTTAAAAGGCTCCACCCTGTGCAATGTTGTGCCTTACTGTCATACGACTGAGTCTTAGAGTTAACTGAAAAAAATTGTGTGATAATTGAAACATTGTGATCTCAGAAGTAATTCCAAAACCAGAAAATTTGCACCAAAGAAATGCAAGATCAAATTTTCAGAAACTTTTGCTGTCATCTGTTAAAAATATACGCTAAATGCTCTGTATGTAAATGTCTCAGAAGGGACAAGACTGAGCACTGTGAACACTGATTCATTGTGGTTTCATTCATGAAAACTATTTTTCATGTGCTTTTAAAAATAGTTATGGTACTGCAATGCCCCAAATAGTAGAAACCCCTCCTCTAGTCACCCTGGAGTAGGGGTACTTCATACCAGGGAATGTAATCTTTTGTCTGTAGAACATAATCCCCATGAGAATTCCATCTTTTAAGAGTCTTTATTGCCCTTTCAGCAGTGGAAAAGTAATGCCACTTTATTATATTGCTAGAGAGGGATATAGTTATTGTCCATGGGTGAATCCCAGTATCCTACACACGTATGCCTACAAATGCAGGTGGCAATGGCACTGCTGCTCCTCATCATCCACAGGCTGGGTACGTCTTTCACACAGCAGTGTCAGCAGGAAAAATTGTGCCGTAGGATGTGTAATCCAGATGAGCTCAAATGCTTCAACTATGCATGCATTTAGGACAGGCTTAGCAAACCTAAAAGATGCCTTGCTCAGTCTATCCTGTATAAGGCTTAGAAATCCATGGAGAAGTAATTATTTACACAAATCTTCTCCATTTCCAGTAACAGCAGTCTTTTCCAGGGAGAGAGGAACACCGCTGTAGTGCTGAGTTGATATTTTTTATAGCCTACCACCAGATGGAGTTCTTTTCCCAAAGAAATCCATCCAGTTTCTTACGGAAAGCCCAAGGGTAGTCAATGCTCTGTTTCCTTTTTTTGTCACTTAAAATCATACAGTGTTAATAACTTGTTACTGGAAATTTATTAATTATTATATTTACTGGTTTTTTTTCACTGGGTGAACTTCAATTTTTAAGATTTTTGTTTAGGGAGCTATGAAAACCTGCCTAACATCTCTAAGCCTTCTTATTTAACAAAGAGGATTCTAAAGGAATAGTTTTACTTTGCGTCTCAGGTCAACTGGGGCTGGGAAAAGTGGTGAAAATCCTGTTACAGGTTGAAGCTGATCCTTGATCTTAGGAATTTTTGTAACAGAGTAAATGAGCATACCTGAGCAGTCTTCCGGGCTGAAGATCCTGAAAATGCATTGAAATGTAGATACACAACAGGTAGGTAACAGGATCTGAGTCCAATTAATTCAACAGTCTTAATTCATTTGAGTTTTGGTTGATGGTAAATGGCATTTGTTGCTCTCTTAGTATTGCTCACAAGTAAAAATCATTAGTGCAATTGCAATAGGGTCAAACACCTGGCATCACTCACTCCAGCAGTGCAGGGACCTTCTCCTGATGCACCTGAAAGAACTGCTCTGTGCTGGGTAATCAGTTAACTTTTTGGGTGATCCCTCTGCTATTGTTCCACTGAGCTGCCTGGGCAGTGTAAGGCATGCCTGCCCGTGGCCTGTAGTGTAGAGTTTTGTAACTGAGGAAACCATTTGACTGATTTTTCAGGAGAAATAGTTCTCTGAAGCTGCTGAAGACTTCAGCCCCTTGAGCACATTTCAAGTGAAAATCACTGATGCCATCCCTGATCATTGATCAAGGATATTAAAAGCACATATTTATTCAGATATAGGTGGCTCATATGGCTCTATCTCTGTGAGTCCTACAGTTTCTCACTTCCCTGCTTTGAGGGTCAGATGCTCTGCAGCCAATTTACATCAATTCCTGGCACTGTTTTTAAAGGAAGCAAGGGGGAACAGCGTGAAGTCTCACTTTCTGCCAACAACAGGAAGCGTACGCTCTTTGAGTCAGGCAGCTTGTTTCAGTCGTCCCTCTTGTTGAAGCAACAAATTACTGGACTACAGATTTGGTCTTCAGTACAGCGCCACTCGACAAATCCTTGGAAAGGCAATGTCCCAGAGAGGCAGCAGGGATGGTCAGGGGGAAACCTATACACTGCTGCAATTCCCTTTCTCAAAGGGAGCGTTTGCTTTAAAGACCAATGTCGGAGGGAAGAGAAAGGAAATGATGATAATATCTCTCTCTTGTTCAATCCTATGGTCTCAACATACTGCTACTGAAATCTTGCTAGGGGTGATGGCTGGATCCTGTTAGCCTCTGGGGTCATGCCATGTAACATAACTGCCTTGCCTATTGAGGCAAGGGGAAGAGGTGCACCCTTGGATCTTGTACTTAATTTTTGTGCCTAAAGCAGGCCAAGGTACTCTGTGAGGTCTGTGAATTTGTTGTGTAGTTTTCTGAGACTTCCATGAGTCAGTCTGAAATCCTTATACATAGTCAAAATTGAAACTAATATGAGACTACTGTAAAAATAGATAAATTCTTTTTCTGTAATATGCATCTTTGGGATAGCCCGCTTAGCTGGGCCCACTTTTGTATGCCATCGTATGTGGCATTTGTCCTGTTAATTTATATATATATGTATATTTTTTTTTCCTCATCACTGCAGTAATGCTTTCTAGAAAGCTAGCTGCAAAATCCAGTGGTTTTTACATCTACCTTCACTCCTCCCAGTGTTTTCCTGATGCAGAGACAGGCTTAGCTTAGTATAAAGAAGCCAAGAACTAGTAGAGTGCATATTCTGAAGAAATTATTCCTTGTGTTTCTCTGGCCCCACCAATACTTTTTAATATTGTGTAAATTTGCTTTCCCCTCTGTACTGCCACCAAAACTGTGTTTGTTTCCTGTAGGTATTTCCTTTCTAACTACGTGCTAGCAAACTTGTCAAGGTGTTCTGTGGGGCTGAACGCATCCCTTGTGGGGAAATGTGGTGTCTCGAGGTGCCAAGTTAAGGTTGGAGGCAGATGAATGCCAAGGGCCCAGGCTGGGGTGCTGCCTGCTTTCCTCCTGTGTAGTCCTGTGCACTTGCTGCAGCTTGAATGCTTGAGGAGCTGATGGGCTCCAGCAGGACACATTCCAGGCTGAGGGTATCAGGCGTGCACATGCTGGGGAAGGGCTCTTACTGGTGTGTTGTCAGGTGGCAGTGGCATTGGGAGAGCTTAGAAATCCAGAGCTGTGGCATATCATTTGTTCTTTTGTGGAGAAAAAGCTCCCTAGGATGACCTCAGAAAACACAGAGAGATGGGCTGTGTAACTTCCCATGTTGTCATGGTGTGAAACAGCGAAGGGACTTGTCCCTTTGTCCCTGCATGCCTTTTGGAAAGGCTCTGCTGGGAGGTGCTGAGTGGCATCAGACTCCTTCTTCCCACTGCCCCAGAGACTTTACCCTGCTTAATATTAGTGCAGTTGAGGGTTTGAGAAGAAGTAGGGTCCTGATACAATAGTCATAATATAAAATTATGGGAGTAGCCAGAGACTTAGTAGCAAAAGTACACAGCACAGTAAGATGTGGAAATGATGGGCTTTGAGTCAAATATTTCTCTAATTGCAGAGGAAATTAGGCAAGCAGTTTATACAGGAGAAGCAGAACCAAAAGGAAAGGTCTTAGTTTTCCCCCTTGGCACACACTGTTTCTCCAGAGAAGCTGTGGTGATCCTGCAAAGTTTGACAAGGAGGGTGTGACAAGTTCTTCCCTATTTTCTGGAAATCCCACCCTCTTTCCACAGCTTATCTGAAGTTTCTATTTTGCACGTTGGTACTTGTACAAAATTTCCAGTGAGTGTCCTCTTTTCTGTTGCAAATGAGCTTATAATGTCGTCATAGGTTGCCTTTTTCTTTTGGAGCGTAATATTTTCACATGGCTATCGCCCTGTTTAGTTTTTCATTTGTGTATTTTTTCTCCCCTTATATAGTTGGGAGGGTAAATAGAGTGATTTTGTGCTGTGTTTTTAAGGCTTTGAAAAGCATCCCAATTTATTAAATTGATTGGTCCCCCTAAAACTGATATTTGAGCAGAACATTATCCTTAGAAAAACTGAGAGAGGGCCCACAGTGCTGTACCCTAGACAGAGGTCCCCTCTCCCAGTATTGTTTTCCATTTTATCTGTGCATCATTTAAAGATATTTACAAGGCAAAAGCTGTCTGACTTCAACAACTAATCATGGAACAGATTATGTATCTTTATATGTTTGGTCAAAATACTCTGTAAATTTAGGCAACATAAGATTATTTCAGTAACAAAGAAGTGGGAGGAAAACTGGCAGCTCTTGGTTAAAAATATATAAATTATTGAATATTTTGAATTAGACATACATGTGGTATACACACACATGGTACATGTGCACGCACACCCACCCACACATCTACTTTGATACAATCTAAACACTGAATTCTTAGACCTGTGGTCTGTGTTTCAATTCTTAGGTGTTAGTGCAAGGGTCTGCAAATGGGGGTTAGTGAGTTTACTGCCCACTGAAGAGGAAACCTAGTCTGTTGCTGGACAATAAATAAGTGCTAGAAGACCTGACTCCCAATCCTGATTTTGTGAAAAACTTACTGCATTATCTTGCGTAAGGAATTCAGGGCTTTTTTTTGTGCTACAATTTCCCTTTCAGGGAAGGGGAAGGATGTAATTGTTTCACAGTAGTGCTGCTGTTTACCAGCTTTTCAGAAAATGTATCTTGAATTTTGGAAAGTATAGAATAAAGTTAAAGATAACAGAAAGAAATTATAATACTTTCTGGTTCCAAGTAATTTCCACTTACTGTGATCTTACACACAAACAATACCCCCAAGTCAACAGAGCTACACACCTGCTGTATTTGAAACAAAAATGAGTATTCTTCAGAACTGTGTATATCCAGAGACTGGGTTATTAAGAAAAGAGAAATTTTATTTAACATTAGTGACAACATGAAGGGAATTGTTAAAAAGGATTTATACTATGTGATTCTCTGCTTTGTTAGGTATTGAAGAAAAAAAGGAAGTGTGAATGTATAGTGAGAACACCTGCTTTGACTGTCTGGATTTGGCAGGGGTCATGGGGTAGGGTCTCATCACTAAGATCCAAATAAAAATAGTTTTAGCTTACAAATTGATTTCAGGATAATCAAGAGAAGAGGACAACTGTCCCATAGTATAATAGGCACTATAATAGGCATGCAACTATTAAAGGTGGAATATTTTTTATTGCCCTGAAATGCCCTGGGTTTGGCTTTTTTTAATTCTGTGGTAATAACCCTTATGGTAGAGAGTAATTTTTTCACTGTTGAACTCGATGTGTTAATTTTTCCACCCAATCTTCTACCACCCCTCATTTCCCTTCTGGTCTGCCTATCACTTCGGGTACATTTCCTCCTACCTGCAATGACCAGTGGTTAAGCTATCACGAACAAGTTAATGAAATTCAGGCAGATGCCTATAATCTCGTTCTCCTGGCTTGGGCTTTGGAATTTTGTTGAAAATGTTTAATTTTAGATGATTTATTCTATTGATTCTTGCATTTCACTGTTTTCCTAAAACCACTCCAGCTTTTCTACTTGTGTATCTCTACTCTTTCTGCTGATCAGGGTCCTGTCTGTTTAAAGGTCAGTTAAACACAGTGTAGTTGTGACTGAGGAAGAAACAGCTGGATGTGTGTAAACCACAGGGTCTGTTGGTACTGTGTGTGCTTCAGCCGCTTGAGTATCTTCACTTATTCAGGTTTACCCTGGTTCCAGCAGTAGAAACTCTCTTGTCAGGTTACTACAATAATATCAGCGTTAGACCTAATAAAACTGGTTTGTGTCTCAGCCTCATTTACAAAGAGATGGTGAGACAGATGTTTCCAAAGCAGAAGTAATCATTCTGATTTGTACCAGTATTTAATGAGTCCAAAAAACCCCTACATACGTGTATGTGTTAAGTGCAATTCCCATGTGCATTTGCTAGACTATGCAAATAAAATGCTATATATATTATTAGCCTAGAAATAAGTGACTGGATGCAATGCAAAAAAAGAGTTGGTGAATTTTTCAGAGTTGGACCTGGGGAGGTAAATCACATATGTGCTATGCTAAAAAAAAAAAAAAAAAATGAAATTCATGTAACAATGCTTTGGTTACTGCCCACAAATATGTTTCCAGCAAATATTTACACCCTCTTCTTTTTCTTCAGTACAATGGAGAATAATTCTATAATCTCTCCCATGGCTACACTTGGGAATCTCTGTAAGATGATAAAGATACATTTTTGTACCCTAAAATTATCAGCAAAACAAACCTGGAGCATTTGAATGCAGATTTGAACCTCTCTTTATGTTAAGAGCTCTTTGTATCTCTATTTTAATTTATATGATGTATTAGGGCTGTAGTATATTTAATTCTTGCCAATGCAACAGGGACACTATAAAGTAAAAGGTGCAGTCAAATTGACATTATTATGTCCTTTGAAACAAAATGAGGAGTAGAAAAAGAGAAACCTCTCTTTTACTTGTAGTGTATCATATCTATGTGTTAAACTACCCCTTCAGTATGCAAGCCATTTTCCGAGCTTTTCTGGTAAGCTGTATGCAGGTCTGGCAGGTGCAAAGTCTCCTACAGATTGCTGAGGCTTTGCAGCCAGAGGCCCCCATCCCTGCTTCCCAGTGCAGTGGGGAGAGATGCCAGGCTCCTCTGGGGTTCTTGGTAGTAAGGAGCTTACAAGAGACATTAGCCCAGGCTTGTGGTATGCCTGTATCCAGGCCCTATGAATTTTGGTGCATGCTATTAGCTTAAGCTCAGTTTTGCTGCTTGCTTATAAGTTTATGGACTTTAAATTGAAAAAATCAGAGGATACTTGAAATCAGTCACTAAAATGTCAAGTGATCGAACAGGTATCAGGGGTTTGGCCCCAAAAGCTTCAGTAGAGACCCAATGAGTCTTCCCTGCCTGTATCAGAGGTTTCCCGAGAAGAGGCTGAGAGCAAACCCAGGCCAAAAGTAAGGTCAAATTTAAAATTTAATCTGGGTGAACCTTTAGTGGGAAACAAGAAGTGAAAACTGTCAACTGTGCCCAGATCCATTCAGATCTCTTCTAGGGACAGTTTTGATACCAAATTATCCTTGTTATGCAAAGTTCCTCACCAACCGGCTGGTTCCCAGTTATGCATGGGGAGGAACGGTGGCCACATCTGCTTCCCGTTTTGCCCTTTCGGAGACGAGCCATCTGTTTGGCCTCATCCCGAACAGCCTGCTCGGGGCTGATTAACTTCCTCACCCCCACCAGCCCCAGGCTCACTGTCTGCTGCAAGGTGTAGATTTTTTTTTTCTACTTTTTTTTTCTTTTTTTCTTTTTTCTTCTCTAACTGCTCATAAACCAGAACCTTCACTTCTCTCCCAAGGGACAGGAAGGCGTTGGTTTGTGTGATTTGCAGCCGCCACCAGTGGTAGCAAAAGCAGCAGCTGCCCTCGTTTCATACGTGTGGTCAGGACAGATAAACCCAGGAATTGTTCTGTGTCCTGGGATGGGCTTTAAAGCAGTGAGACCTTCCTTTATATGAAAAGAAAAAAAATAAAGTTGTAATGTTAAATGCAGCAGAAGTCTCACTGCAGTTAACAGGGATCTGTTCATTTAGCAAGAACGAGGTTTCAGTCACGCTTGCTGCAGCCTTTTCTTTTTTGTTTAAATGTGATGAACTCCTGCCACCTGAAGCCTGCCTTTGGATTGCTCACTCCCATCTATCCCATTTTCAGTGGAACTCTTCGGATTTTTGTCCCTCCTGTTTTCTGCATACCCAGGTTCTGGCCATTAGAGCAGAATTTCAGAAATGCTACACATCTGCCTCTGCTAGTGACTTCAGTCAGAACTGCATGTTTAGCAGCTCCCAAAAGTCAAAGTTTGTGTGGCCCAAATAAAGGTGCATCAAAAATTGAAATTTAGAAACTGAGATAATGGACCTCCTGCTAATATTAAGATTTCTGTTGCCTTCCACAGGCCCGGTCTGCGGAAAATTTTTCTTTCATGACGCAATTGGACCAAAATTTGTTCTTTTGTACCATTTTCCTTCCAGAGAAGAAGCTGCCTGTGTCTCATGCTGGTGGACACTACCTGGCTGGCCCCTTGCGGGGAATGATGCCCTGGAGCTCTGACCCACAAGACTGGCATGGATAGTTTTTTTAGACACCAAACATTTTGATTTTCCAGTTGCCACATTTTCAGCTTTCAAATTGTCGGTGCTGCTGCTGAAACTCAAAGCTTTCAATGAAAGCTTTTCCTTTATTTTTGACCATGTCCCAAGCTGACAAAAGCAGTGCAATATTCACAGTACATTGGCAAAGTCAGGAGCATTTCTAACTCCTTTTCCCCAAATAAGATGTTGAATGATTCACACACACCCCTCAAAAAATAGGAAATTGTGACATTCTCAGGTCTATGCTCCAGATCCAGCTCTGAGTTCTCATTTGGTATCTACTAAAAGAATCATGTGTGTTTTACTGTATTTCTTGATTTCAAAGCATTGATTGTTGAGCACTTGTTAACACTGTTTTGGTGTTTAGATGCTTATGTATGGATTGGGAAGCCCTTCTGGGGATTCAAGGCTGAAAATGCCCCTGGTAGTTGGAGGTTTTGTCTGTGTAACAATTTGTATCTTGGCACCTACCATAGTTTCTGATGTAGTATAAGCAAGTTATTGGAGTAGAAAAAATATAAATATGATGAGTTGAAGGAAGTCTTTGAAACATAATAGACAGATGCCCAGAATATATTTTTAGGTACGCAATCTTGCATTTAAATCTGTGGATGTCTCTATTTGAGTTCAAGGATTTAATAACCTTGATTGAGAGTATTACATTCAGTCTGGTTTGGTTTTTTTATTTTTAAAAAAATATTATTATTACTTTTTTGCAGGAGAATCACCTGCTGAAACAGAAATTTGTAGTTTGTTTCATTTACTGAGAACTAGCTATGACGGGGAACAAAGGAATTAGGATGTTAGTTCCTTCTTAGAGAGAACTAGTCATAGTTTATGACAAAACTGTATCACATAAACTTAAGAAAAATTTAGATTTTGAAAACTGTAAAAGAATTAATTGCAATATCTTTAGAGTTTGTTTTGGGTTTGGGTTTTTTTTAATCTCATTTTGTTCATAATAATACAGTTATACAAATGGAAATATTTCTAAAACTTTATAAATGGTGCTTTTTCTAAGCAAAACACTGATTCTTGTTTGCATTAAATATGTGATGTGAAATTTACTGTGCTGGAATCTGAAGGGACGCCCACAGAGAAATCACCTTTGTTATGGCAAATAGTAGAAATAATTTCTCTGTGTTTTATTTTGAATTACCGTGACTCTACATGCAGAGGTAATTGTGTTCTGTAATGACTTTGTCTGACTGGTGAGAGGGAAAGCTAAGAGGAGAGGGCTGGAGAGGAAACAACCTGCTCAAAAGTGGCTGCTCGCAGAAGCTGTGTGAGTTTCTCAGACAGGGATGCTCCAGGTAGCAGGCTGCCAATTTAGGAGTTGATCTTCAGCTGGAGCTGGCCCAGCAACGCTGTCGCACGTAGGTGGGGAGTGTGGGGTGATGGCACAGCGTGGCTTCTTTAGGCCACAAAGGATGGGTCGTGAGGATGGCATGGATGGGCTCCCCGAGGTGCAGGCTGTGGGTGCAGCAGCAGCTGCAGAGGTCCTGCTCGAGGCTCAGCGCTGCCTGAGCCCGCAGAGCTCTGTCTACCTGCACCTCACCTCACACTGTGACCCCCCAGAGTCACCACCCCACCAACACATGGGCTCCAGCTGTGCCAAACAACTGCTGCACCCACCAGTACGGTGGCAAAAGTATTCAGGGGTTTGGGTTTTTTTACCTTGTTCTTTTGTCTTAAAAGATATATCTTACTTTGCAGATATAATTTAATAACATTTCCAATTTTTATGAAATTTGCGTGTTTGTTTGGTTTTTTTTAAATACAATATTCTCAAAGAAAAATGAAGTTACAATATAAAACCACAGGAAAAAAAAAAAAGAAAAATGTGTAAATACAACTTTTCTATTAGAAAAGGCAGTGCCTGGGGCAGGACTGGGAAGCAGTTATTTTTAACTTTTTAGAAACAGATATAAACTTAAAGCCACTCACATATTTACTCCTTTTATAATTCAGCTAAGCCATATCAGGGTATTGCACCATAGCAAAAAAAAAGAGAGAAAGGGAGGTTACACTAAGCTACTTTTCTGAGAGCACAGTTTGTTTTGATGTACACAGACACAACATCCTATTTTCATGCCATCCTTGCATAAGTTCATAAATAAAATTATCAAACCACTTGTTTCTAAACAAATTAAAGATGATTTTGTGCAAAAGAGAAGGAAAAAAAACACTGGGAAAAAAAGCAAACTTAAGAAAGCCCTTTCATGAACAGAGAATGCCATTTGCTCCTGCCTTTAGACTATACCCTCTGATACATTTTGCCTGAATATAGTTACATATGCAACATCAACATATTCTGTTATAGTATAAATAAGAAAACTCCAGAGCCAGGAGACAAACCCACTGTGACTGACAGTGCATCATCATGTCATATAAACCATTTTAGATCTATACACACATAGATATGTATATAAAATATTAATGATACACAAAGTCACAGACAGGGCATGTGCATGTCAGCAAGAGATGTTACACAGAAATCTGGATGTGTGCATGTGTGCACAGAGATGTTGTGAAGAAGGCAGTGAACCTACCCAGTAATCAGAAATCACATTTCAAAGCCATATTCAAGGCAGTCTTAAACTCCACTGGACCTACGCTTGGTTACATGGTTCATCAACGTGGCACTACTTGTGTTGGATTTTGGTAAAAGCAAAGAAGCAAAACCACCTGAGTAAGCTTCTGTCCCACTCCCCTTTACAGCCTGGGGTGTATTAAAATAAAGGGTTAAAAAAATTATACCATGGAGTATATAGTGACCCTAATCTTCTGAGCGGGAAAGAGGTGTAAGAGCAGAAAAAGCAGAAAGTTTCTGTACAGCCAACACCTGATCTCACACAACACTTTGCAGCAGGGCTGGGAAATTACTTTGTCCCCTCCTGGTTGGTATTGATCGAAACTGGAGAAGGATAAGAACAGCTGAATATATCCCTACCAGCTATGAAAAATGGATCTGTTTCAACTGTATTTAAATAAAAATATTATTAACAGAAACTCATGATTGTAAGATCCCCCCTTGAAGGTTTACTTCAGGTTATTTCTATACTAAATATTTGATAATACCTTATTGCAAGGTACAATCTGTCTTGAAGCAGAATATGTAGCAGGCATTGATGACAAAACCACAGCTGGGGCATGAAAGTGGCCAGTGTTTCCTTGTGCCCATCCCTGTGCAGTGTCTCAGGCTGAAAGGTAACAAGCAATGAAGTCTCAACTGAGCTATAATGTGGTAGTAGAGGGGATCAATAAAGTCCCTTAAGGCAACCAAGCTATAATGTGGGAATGGAGGGAATCACCTTTGGGTCTGTAGTTTATACTACTCGTGTTCTCACTGCTGTGGGTCTGTGCACCAGTCTGTGCACATTCATACACAGCACCCGGCTCTGGTGGGACAGAGCCACTGAACTGTCAGAGGCACATTCAGTGTGAAAACACTCCTGTGCCCACGTGTCAGGTGAAGCAAGCTGGCATGAGCTGGCATGAAAAGCTAAGACATGTACGGCATGCCTGATATAGCATATATTTGTAATTCATTATTTCATCAGTATCTTTCCTCTAGCTTGTGTTGTTGCTCCTGACTTACACCTGCAAAAGTGAAAGCAGAAGAAGGAACTCTGCGTGCCTGTAATAGTATGTGTATATAGGAAATGTGTATCAAATATAGCTACAAGTATCAGGCCAAATTGGCCTAGATACAAGCAGTTCATGGTCCCATCAATCTTTAAAATAAATAGATGTGCTTGCATGCACGTGTGAATGGAAAAAGTGTAAATGTATGACAAGGCTGCTAATCTTGTTAGTTATGTGTATTTTTTTGCAAAATATCCATTTATTATGCAGAGTGGAAGTATTAATACATTAAGTTACTAAAATGAGTTATTTTTATGGGTGTTGCCCAAGAAGTATTGCAGCACCAATGACAGACTTTTATGCAGCTGCAAAAATTTCTTTTTTTGCCCAGTCTTAAAGTATGAGGGTGTTCAGGGAGAGAAATGAAATATTTGGAAGAGGAAGCTAAGTAGACTCTTTAAAACAATGTATATTCTTTTATATCAGCTGTGTTTGTGGTTAAAATCTATTTGTCACGGAAGTTTTAATTCAAACTAAAGTTACAGTATCTGCAGCAGAACCCACCATAGAGAGAGCTTTTGGTGGACTTTCCTGCACTCTGCAAACTGCTGCAGTCTCTGGTCTCCCTTCTGCAAAACTCACCATTTTTTTTAACCTTAAGATTAGTTCCACTGAAGTAAAAGTAACTCAAAGCACAAAGTGAAATGACTAAGTGAATAGTAAGTCAAGGTTCTCAGCACCTTTGTGGGGCTTGGTCCCTCACTAAACAGCAAATGCCAGGAAAAAAGAAGGCAGCTGCAAGTTTTGACTTGTTGATTTAATTAATCTCAGTGCTTTAAAAATAATTAAGTGCAACACTTACAAGTAGAGCCACAAAACCTACAAGAGGACATCTTCTGTGCAAGCAAAATGGCATTTTTTTTATATGTAAGAGAGGGACACTTGGATATTTTCCAGACAGTTAAAAAAGATGAAAAATATGCATAAGGAGACTTTCCTCACACATATATCTAACTAGTGCTTTTTCTCAACTGTACATAATACTTTTCTAAATAACTAAAACTTTAAAAAGAAAGAAAAATTAAATACATTGTAACTTGTTTATGCAGAGAGAGGAAGGGTTGCTTAACAAAAAGTGGGGGTTTATTGGATAGGGAGAGAAAATATTTATTCAAAGAAGAGCCAACAATATCCTTTTTCTATACATTAAATGCAATTCATACTTCACAGAGTATATTACAATGGTGGTTCTTCTATCTTTCACATTTTTGCTCACCTGCCTAGTGACACAAACAAGGTCTGTTGTGATGTCAATACCAGTAGCACCCTTTCAGGTGGAAGTGTTCTACTTTTGACCACCAAAACAACTCAGGACCTTCTGGCTGGGTGGTCCTGTCCCACTCCAGCTGTTCGTGAAGTCATCTGAGATGGGCCACTCCTTTAGTTGAGTTCAATCTTCCCAAAAGAGTCAACTAATACCAGGAAGTCAAAAAACGTACATGTGGTAGAAGAACCCTGCGCTCAGGGTGTTAAGAGACACTGCTGCCCTGTTGTGTCCTCATCACGTGGTGCATCCTTGGCATGGTTAACAGTTCTGGCAAGGGAGGTTTGCAAGAAGCATCAGTTAAGGGAAGGGCTTTCAGCTATGTGACTACAAAAGCTCCTACTTACATTACTAAAGGTTTTTGGTGATCAAACATTTTCAGTAAAAACTCCTTTTAGAAAACTGAGTTGCAATGCGTGCTACCAAAACGAAATCTCTTTTCTTGTGAGAAAAAATTGCTGAACTTCTGATTCTCTTATTACTTTTACTGTCCAGCTGACTTGTGCTTTGTTGCTGTCATGGCTTGTGCAGCTCCAGTAACACAGCTGTTGAGGGTATATCTGTGCCAGAGGAGTTTTAACTCATGTGGAAACGGTGCTCCCCTCGAGTTATGTGGGAAGAGAATTCATACCTGTCCTGGCTATGGTAGCCACACATGTTGCATTCAAAAGGATCGCGGAACCCGTGGCAACCCATATGGATCGTATACATCACATGATCCAAGAAAAGGACTCGACAGTGTTCACACTTGTAAACTTTTACTTGCTCCCCATTGCTGCTGATCACTTTGAAAGCATCCTGGGAATTGTCAGTACCCGCTCTCAAGACATCATATTGCCTGTTTTCTTCTTTTATAGAGATGCCATTTCTTGCATGGGGACCTATGTGGTTTGTCAGGTAGATCAAACCACTGCGTTCCTCATTATTGCTCTCTGTATCTGTTGAGTCTTGGCAGCTGTTGCTGGGAGAGGCATCTCGTTCAGAGGAGACAGATTTGGCTTTGGAAAGCAGCAACAAGTTTTCCACTGTGCTGTCCTGAGGAAGGCTGGAGCGAACCTGATTGTCCCCAAGAGGTTTGTGGAGCTGATACATGGGGCTGATGACGGGCACCACCTCAGAACCCCCTGGTGGTGTCTGGACAAGGGGACGCAGGGACTCTGCCCCCAGGTAACTGATAGCATTATTAATGGCCTGGTCAATAACGTGTGTCTGCATGATCTCATTCTCCTTCTCATAATTGGTGGTGGCATCATATGGAAGATCAGGCAAACATTTTTCACCTGCAGGGACAAACAGTGAGGAGGCAGAGGGTTAATTTCTGTGTAATTAAGGAACTGAACATCATGGATTAATAAAATGTGGAAGAAGAGAGTTGACCAAATCCATCTCTGAAATCCACCTGAGGTATTCACACTTCTCTAAAACAGCCGGTCAGAAAAACTGTGGGTCGGTGAAGATTTTTTAGCCTGCTAAATAATTTGAGAGCTTTGGAAAAGCAAATGGATGAAAACAGATTCTGGAAATAATTATATGGGGACTCAGGGAAGCTATGGCCCTTTCTCCTTTGTCCCTTTCTCCTTTCTAACCGAGTCCCTCATCTGCATCCAACAGTGAGCTGAGGCATTGCCTTTGTGGTTAGAGAAGCCAGTGTACCAGCACAGTCACAGCGAGTCTGGCTCTCATGCTTCAGAGCATGAAGCACATTATCAATTTTTCCCTAAAGTATTACATTGTATGTTTTAGTCTTGGACTTCAGTTTCTTAGAAATAACCCACATTGCAATGTGGCCATATGTAATTTTGAAGAAAAATCAACAAAAACTTTACATTTTGTACTGCTACCACCCACACACACCTTGTTTTTAAATAAGCCATGTTAGACACTTTACCAGAAGCTACCCATGTTCCTAAATATTTTGTGTCAAAAAGTTGTCATGTACGGGAGTAACCAAGAACCATGGAAAAAATGTAAATGCATTTGTAGTTGGAATATATTTTTCCTACAAGGTGAAAAGCCCCATACAGAGCAAGATTAATTGTTACTTGTAAGTTTACTCTGATGGGATGCCAAAAGTAAGGGGGAAATCTTTCTAAAATCAGGCTGCACTAATGTATCTCTAGCTGGTACTCTAGTATTGAACACAAGTTTCACTACAATTTCCCCCAAATTCCTGGACAGACAGGACTAAGCAAAACATAGAAGGAAAAAGTTAGGAGTGGAAGAAGCTATTTAAATGCACAGATGCTGACTTTATGAACTTGAGCAGTCTTCTCAAACCATCAATGTTATTATCAGGCCTCTAATAAATTTATGCAAATAAAAAGGGGTAAAAGATTTTCAGAGGTTCCTATGGTCTACCAGTAACACAGGGTTTGTAGTCTGGATGGATTTGCTAGCTCTGCAGATCTTGGGAAACACTGAAAGCCACAAACATCTCTATGTGCTGTCACTATTTCCTGATCAACATGACATTTGCTGGTAGGTCTTGGAAAGCCCTAATTTGTCAAAATAAATGCTAACAGAAGCATGGAAAATTTACCAGAAGGTCTGCACATTAATTTATCAATAATTTCCCACCCAGTTTCTACTCAAATTGACTATCCAAGGTCAGTGAAGAGCCTGGAAATCTTCTAGCATGACACTATTGCAAGGATGGGGGCTAAAGTGTAGGAAGTCTTGCTGTCCACATTTCCCACAAGATACGGTTTCATACTAATTTGTCCATGCTCTGCAAGCAGAGAAAGAAATACTTTGAGCATTGCATAAGTTCCTATAGGGGACGTAGGGTACAAACACCTTCTAGCTGTGCTGCACAAGCTTCCAGTTCCTCTTGTTTTCTTTCCCAATCTTTCTGCCAATTTGAGAACCCCTTACTGGAGTGCATTCTTTTTTATTCAAGGTTTATCCTTTATAATGCTATAATTTTCAGGCAGAATTTCATGCTTAAGATTCAAAATAGGCATCGTGAAAGACTCTTGAATTAAATACAGAAAAACCTTCCCAATATAAATGTATACACTTGAGTCAAGCAGGATAAAATAAGGTCAATATCGCTTATATTCCATGGGCACTGCACACCACTGAAAAGTGGGACTGGTCTTCATTATACACAAAATTTTGGCATCTAGAAGGCATGACTTTATTATCTGTTTCTTGGGTAGTACTTGCTTTACATAGCATAACTAGTTGGTAGTTGGACTGAGAGGATCAAGTGTTCATGAGAAATTTTGTTTCCAAGCAAAGTGTCTGAAACAGAGACAAATTCAAGGTAGGCAGGTACCATTTCTGTATCTGGGCAATGCAGGTTATACTTGCACTCATTAAAAATAATAGCTCATTTCTGTGCTTATTAGAGCATAAGTAAATTAAACTGCTAATGGTTTGATGCACTTCAAGCTTTGCTCAGGATTCTGAAGCAAGTACTTATACAGTAAAAACGCACGTAATGCACATTGGCACCTTTTTCTTAGCATTTTTTTAATCCCTCTCTTTTCTTTGCTGCCTATTTTTTTAAACATGATAGCCACATGTCAACCTTTCATGCTGTTCTCATTCTCTGGTTTGGATGGCCCAGTTCTGCTTTTGGATCTAGGAGCTATTCCAGTTTGAAATACAGAGAGAATTAACTGGCTGAATTTGGTGAACAATCTCATTTTTGAAAGGTAATTAATTTAATTTTGAGAAAAACTAGTAAAGCAGAAGCTAGTCCTTCCCTTACGTGAAGGATGCCCTTTGCTCCTTCTCCCTGGAATTCATCACAGGGGTTGGAATGACATGATAATCTACAGGAGCAGTAACCATGTCTCACTAGCCAAAAGCACTCCTGACCAGCTGGCCCAACCTTGTATTAATCAGGCACGTACCTATTATATGAAACAGCAGGTGAGAACTGGAAAGGAAAGGATTTGGGGGTATTTTCTTGTTAGAAAATGTTGTCCTTTGGAAGGTTAGCAAATTTCCATAAATATCTGTTATCATTAGGTTGTCTTCCCACACTGCACCCTGAATAACTAACTGACAAGAAACTCTGCCCTCCTAAAACTCAGAGTTAAACTGGCTTTCCTTACTGTTTCTCAGGGTGAAGAGAGAAAAGGAGAATGATATAGCTAGTCCACACCCACAGATACATTTCATATAGGATACTTCCTAGTACCTTTTAAATTTTAGCACTTCTGCTCTTCCTGGAACTTTCACAGAATTAGTATTTTGCCTAATGCAATACTAGAGTTTCTAAGCTAATCTGGTTTGCCTTACAAAGTTAATATATTTTTGGTAACTACCTCTACTACAACTTTTACCCTTTTATAAGCATTTCTTATCCTTGACTACCTCCTGGAATTGTTGCCTTTGGACTTGAAAAAAACCTTGGACTTTAATTTAAAACCTTTTGTTAAATCTCCTGATGTAGCTGAAATTCTCATTTCCTTGTCTAGGAAATACTAATTTTCCTTTCACCTTTGTGTTCTGGTTGAAGAAAATGTATTTGCATTTTCTGTCCCACAAACTAGGGTTTTTTTTGCCTTGACTTTTGACTGAAGACCTTCTTTATGTGTATTTTGTTTCAAAAAATTTAGTTTTATCTGATTGTCTCCTATAGAATTATATTATTAAAGAATGTTCAGAGAATTATAAAAGAATCTAACTAGATGTGTGTATATGCTGTCCTCTGATTTCCCATGCTTTTATTTATTTAAGACTAACGCTCCATAGATGACAAAATATTGACTTTGGGTCTCACAAAACTGGTGTAACCACTACTTGGCACAGGCTTACTAAACAGAATAATATACATGTGGGTCATTTTTATAGGCGTGGCATCAAATTTTTCATTGTTAAGACAAGAACTACTTGGGTTCAAATGGGCATGAAGTTTTTGCGTTCCTAGAATGTATCCAAAGATCTTTTCATTTAGGTATTGTTCTCAGGCATAGCCATGATCATTTTAGGCTATTTAACTATTCACAAATGCTTTCAGAAACACCAATATGCCCAGATCTGAATGTGTTGTTAAGGCAACTTCAAGAGCCTGTCCAGATCTTGTAATGATCTGGTTCATAAACTTTTAGAAAGGCAGGAAAAAGACTTAAATTTGATCTCCAGATTTGGAAAATTAAACATGCAGAAATGTATGCTGGAGATGTTTACTGGGTTTTTTTCCCCCCAACAAGTCTCTGTATCTGCTTCTGTAGAGAGATACATACTATCAATTTATCAAGTAAAATCATAAAGCGAAACTAAAAATCCTGTGGTATTTTTGGGGGGTTTGTTTTGTTTCATTTTTAGGAGACAGCAAACATTTAACTCTTACCAAGAAATTTCTGAGGCATAGAGCTCTTACGTTTGGCGACGTTACTTGCTAGTCTATCCAGCACGAGGGCTCTTTCTGACCCTATCTTGCACAGGTCTTCAGCCATTTCACTCTGGTTAGTTTCGTCTTTTATGACTGAAATCAAATGACATCAGAAGGGTTAGGCAGGCTTGTTCCATTTTAATGGAACTGTTGTCTTCAGGTTATTGTTTGTCAGTTAATGTGTTTTAGCTCCCAAGCAGCTGGACGAAGGAGCTCACCACAGCAGACACGGGACGGTTCTGACTCTTGTCAGTGAAGTCCCTCACCTTGATTAATCTATGTACGTGTTCCCATTTCCCTCATTTAGGATACTAAAATGAGATAGCACCTGCAAGGTTTCTGCCTGTATGTCATGTTCTTCACCTTTGTTCTACAGCTGCTCTGCATTTCCGTGAATAAGTGAGGTCCTAACATTACACTGGGCACAAAGCAGTTCATCTTTTCACCCTCCTGCTGCCCCTCCCACTGTTCCTCTGCACTTCTCCCAGTGAAACTACTTGTATGATCATTGCTTCTTTAGCAGGAAAAATGAATAAACTTCTCAACTCCAGCAATGGAAGATGCATTTGCAAGCTACACCAACCCTTCTCCCCAGCCCCCTTTTTCCCTAGCAAATATTTACATACTGCCTTGATGCAATTTATATTTTAAATAACAATTTAAATTGATAAAATCACACCTACAGTGGAACACTGATTATCAGTACTCAAACCTGTTTCCCAACCTCCTGTTGCTGCTGAGACACTGTAGAACTAGGAGCTTAGCTGTGAGGCTCTAGGAAAAGAAGACTATTTCACTTTCACTATATTTTACTTCAGTATTTTCCTGCAGAAACAAAAGGGTTGTATGAAAATGCACTGTCAAAACAATGACTATGAAAAATGTATGGAAAGGTATTTCCAATTTCCAGCAACTAAAGGGAGAGAGATATGCAGCAAGATCACAGCACAGCTGTTCTCTTGGGGTTTTCTTTTTTTGTTTGTTTGCTTGTCAAAGCAGAGAGAGGGGTTAATTTTACTTTTACCTGTTACTAAGATAGAGACATTTTTCCTGAACTTGTGAGTTGCTATTAAAGGAAAAAGCAAAAGATGATTTTTAGACTTCGATCCTTAAGCTGTTTCAACTAGGTGCCCCGCTCTGCTACATTTTGCCTTCTGTGCCTGCTGAGAATTCCTTTTATCACTGGATTTACTGGTTCACAGAACCCATAACTCTGGTACTTGGGTGTTTCTCAATAAAAAACACACTGTTCCAAAGCAATGTTGTTCTGAAAATATACCACAGCCATAAAAGGATGATTGTGAAAATTGCATTGTTCCTGAAATATATGAAATCAGGGTCTGGTGGATAACTGTGAGGAGCAAGTGAAGTGTCCCAGACAACACCACCCTGCAATACCACACTGAAGAGTACACAGTGGTTCTTGAGTCCCTGCTGCAGCAGCACATACTGCAGAGACAGTGATAGTGACAATGACAATGACAGTGACAAGGAATCTCATGGAATTATGCCCTAGTGCCATAAAGCACTAAAGATTGTGACCAATGCAAGAAATGAGCAGAATATGGCCATGAAGGTGCAGAAGAGTAAAGGGTGTTGATGGTACACAGTCATCATTGAACTAGCTGGCCAAGGCTTTCAAGTACCACCTCAGGAGGAGACTTAGAGAGAATATTTTAAAGCAGACATTCAACAAGGAGACAAAAGACTAAATTTTTAGTTGAAAGTTGAAACGATCGAGAAGGATTTGTTTAGAATATAATAACATTCCATTTCCAATCAGTTCAAGAGAGGATGAGTCATGTATTCAACAGTCAAACTTTCAAATATTTAAAACTGCTATTAGAAAAGGTCAAATTGAATTACATACTAATGGCCAGCATTTGCAACTGAACCCCCCTGAAATTTGCTACAAACTGGAAAACTATTTGTCTGAAATTTGGTGTCTGTGAAATGAAACAAAAAAAAATCTTTTCAAATGAAAATTCCCAAGTGACTGAAGAACTGTAATTGACCCTTTTTAAACTTCATAAACTGTTTCTTCTGTTATTTTATATAAGCCTGGTAAGACTTCAGCACACTTCCACTCAACTCAAATGCAAAACTCCATATAATATCTCTAAGAGTAGAACTACACATGGACAGTGACTTTCTAGTCCTCTAATACAAGAATTTTGCCATTAAAATCATCAGATTCCAATTTTGTGTTGCGTTTTCTTCTATTAAAGAAAGAAAACAAAAATTAGAATAAAAATACAATTTCTTGTTCCCCTTCTTACTCCTTTTTTGCTGAATCTTTCCCTTATTTAATTTCTATCTCAAATATATTTTTAGATTTACAAACTGATGGAAAGCTTCAACCAGTATAGGTCTTTTCAACTGACATTTTTTCTATGTATACTGCAAGAAGTATTTTAAAAATGCTGCAAAAAGCAATCCTGCTGTGTCAGAATGTCAAATGATGCTCCAGCACATTTTTGTACCAACGTTTTTGAGTCTGGGATTAAAAAAGGGCCTGAATAATGGCTCTAATAGATCCACATCATACCTCAAAATATTATAAGAGCATTGGTAGTACAGTTACTTGCTTTTCTAGATATAACATGGAATACACTAAAATTCCCAGAAAGACACCCGCTCCTTCTCTACTGTTTTTGTACATTTTTTTCATGCAAAATACTAGGAAAGAAAAGCTTCATTCTTTAGAGATGTAAAGAATTGATTTTTTAACTGAGTACTAAATTTTTTTAAGAGTGAAGACTTTAGCTGGATGCAAGGTCTAAAACCTGAAGTTAATACTTTCATTTTTTTCTAACTTGCAAATGCAGTTCTATTATGTCATATATGGATTAACAATATACTTTCAGTATATACAAGAAAGAAGCAATTCTTTCAAAACATTAATGATTCCTCAAGTTTTCAACCCACTGAGATATTAGATATTTAGTTGTAAGCTAGTACAAGCTCTCCTGTCATGATGTGATATAAGCAAAGGTCCATCTCTAAAACTATTAAAGTTTATGATTCCTGACACTGGTTTCATCTGGGCACTTTTCTTACTAAGACCATAGCAGTAGTTCAGCTATTCATTCATGCAGATTTTCATATTCTGTGTGCAGGCATTCAAAACCATGTGCCAGACACCAAAGATTGAAATCCTAAAACAAAATATTTGCTTCTAAATCTTGTCACCTCTTTGAGGAGTAAGTCTTGCTGCCTGCTGTATATTACATTGAGCTTTTCTGTTTATACACTCTCCAGCCCCTCAATAAAATTAGAAGGGGCGCTGCTCTAACATGCTGTCTGCCAGAAGCATCTCAGCTGTATTCACTGTTATCATTATGTGCATATACTTTACATTATCTGATAGCATGTAAAAACATATTCAGGTTCTGTTCAGATATAAAATATTAAATGAGGCATTATTGCAAATAGGGCAGAGAGAACCTTCCATTTTTGTGATTTGACAAATCAAATAACATATACTGACAGGATCAAAAAGGTCTGCAGGAAATGGAACTTGCTGGATGGCCTTAAACTCCACCACAGAAGCTGAATCTTCTCTATCTAAAACTGCACATACAAGGGGATTTTGTATGTCCAATTACCATGATTGATCCCATACAGATCTCTAGGACCTTTGTTAAAAAATATAGTCCAAGCCCCAATATCTGCTTGCTTTATTTCTGGCCATAGTTTTAGAGTTGATATTCTCCAAGAAATGGACTTTACCTTCATCATAAGACTAATCTCTCAGAGAAGCACAACAAGTCTTCACCTCCTCCCAGTTTTCTTTTAACAGGGAGCTTGGGAAGAAGGCTGTCAACAAATTATTAGTATTTCTGGACTGTCTCAAGTCAAACTACTAAAATTCAATGCCTCTGGCTTCATGTCCTCTTGCTTGGAAGAGTGAGAGCAAAGACAGATATCCTTGTTAGATGAGTTGCTTCCAGGGGTCAAGTAAGCCCTTTAAGCCGTACGTGGGGAGGGAAGATGTGCAGTGCAGAAGATTCTACAGTCCTACCTAGAGCACTGACATTAAGTCTCTACTAAAAGTATATCCCCAAGATTATTGCAATATAGGGCTCCAAGCAGAGGGGGTGAGGCGATGTAGTCATACTGTCTTGAGATGACAAACTGATGATTTCCAGATCTTGCAAGTGTTTTGCTACATATTTGAATTGCATTTTGGCTTTTTATTTGAGCTAAACAAAGTGAGACAACAGCTAAATATTTCTCTAATAATAAATCCAGATGCAATACCATACATTTGGGGGGCGGAGGGTGGTATGCCTCCATGATGCAAATGTTGCCACAAATGGCACTACTGTTCATTTTTCACTCCTTTTTCTGCATTTGTGATAGGACAGCATTATTTCTCAGATGGATGCACTTATTACCTGGATAAATGCTGCTTGAGAGATTCATGGTTTGCAGGTAGTTATGGCAGCGTTCTTTATGTTCTTCCAAGGAGCTGCGCTGCTTGTAACTGCGACCACAGTATCCACACTTATGGGGTTTGCCAACTGGAGAGAAAACAGTTAATTATGAGCTTCAGATGAGGTATTCAACAGCATATTAAAAATGGTAACGATAACAGGAAAATAACCCACTCCAAAAATAAAGCCATGCTGTGCTGACTTCATTGATTTAAAAAAATCTAAATGAAAGCAGAACTAATGGAAAACTAGTTGTATATCTTTGCATCAATAGGCCAATTCTGTGGGTGGTGCAAGCTGATTTTAGACAATTCATATCAGATAAAGACTACAACATTAAATCTTTAAAAGTGGCATCTACACCAGTTAGAAACTGAGACACCTTCAAAGGTCTGAGAGTAGTTGCTTTAGTGTCTAAACCCACAGAGACTGCCAGTGGAAGAACTGATGGGGTAGGCAGATACTTGCCCACAGCTGGATGTCACTTCTGATACAAACAGAACCAGCCCAACCGTCTTAAGACAATCTTAGATTCTATGTGTTTTCTGTTTCTGGAAATTCAAGAGCAATGGCATGACAATTTCTTTTCTGTGTTACACCAATCCAGATTGAGCTAATTCTAGGAATTTCACACCAATACTGTTTGTGTAGTTCTGGACTTGAATTTTCTGTCTTAGTGTGACAAGACTGTCACATTATATGTGATTTCACAATTTTAGATGGTTATACAGTTTAATTTTTGAATTTTATTTACAAATTCTTAGGTGAGAATCAGATTCAGACATCCAACTTGCTTTATAATGTATTAATGTCAATTTGCCAATTGCAGGAACTAATCACCATCTATAG
The DNA here is from genome assembly GCA_013396755.1 of Sclerurus mexicanus. NCBI lineage: Eukaryota > Metazoa > Chordata > Aves > Passeriformes > Furnariidae > Sclerurus > Sclerurus mexicanus. The sequence continues at coordinate 802,824 of VWZF01000477.1, read as the reverse complement.
TTTATGCATTATCTCTTTAACTAAGGAGTCCTCATAGTTTGCCAAAAATTACTAGGTGCAACTTCATATATATATATATAAAGAATTATGTTTCAAATTGTGCATCCATGAAAATCAATACCAGCAAAGGAGAGAGATACAAAATACTATTTTAAATACATGCTTTTCTCAAGTGGGCCAGGACCAAACAGGAGAGGACATCTGGGATCAACACTAGGGATCTTATTATGTTATTTAATATTTATGCTAGAAAAGAATTTCCTTAGTTTTGTGCAGCATGAAACATCACTTTGAGAGCTCTCCTTCTGCCACCCAGATCTTGGTCCCAAAGCCAACTTTCACCAGTAACATTACCAGCATCAATTTCAGCAACGTGAACTGGAGGTCTCCCATCCAAATAATTTGCATTTGAAGCTTAGCTTGGAAAACTAGATAAGACAGCAATTTGCTTTTAAAGGTTTTGCTTTAAACTGGTTTTACTTCACAGAAGGTATGTGACTATGGCTTCTGTCAAACAATGACACGTTTGCAGTAATGAAGAAGTGCAGTTATTCAAAAATATTTATTTGTATCTCCGTATTAGTGTTGAGACAAGACACTGAAAAACTCCATCATAGTTCTCTTTAGTGGAAGAGAACTCTTTCTTTCTCCCACCCTCTCCCATCTCCCCACTCTTTCTCTTTAAAAGTATGTGTCATAACAAGGTGCAATAATAATATTCACTTCTTAGGTTGAGGATAATTACCAGAATGTGTTTCAACTTTATATTATCTCTAACCCTAAAATGTTCATCAGCTTTAGCTCATGTTCATACTTCCATGAAATGGATTACTCACATGAAGTTTGTAAGATGAAACCTTCATATAGAAACTTTGAATGAGCCAAGAAGTATGGGAAAAAAACCAGTTCTTCTGGTGAAGGGTCATGAGTGTGAGATGTGTTTAATCATTTCTTTGCTACTAACACACTGTGGCCAGCTCACAGCTTGGTTAAGCCTAAGATGGGGCTACTTGCCTCTGCAGGGTGAGAAGCCTTTGGTGACCACCCTCATCTACTCAACAGGGGTGCTGATGAGCATCCCTGCTTAGTCTCACACTCTCACTTACCTGAGTGAGTCCTCAGGTGTCCCGTGAGGGCATCCCTGCGACGACAAGCATAGTTACACAGGTGACACTTGAAGGGCTTTTCACCTGAGTGCAACTTTATGTGGCGCAGAAGGTTGCCCTTCTGTGTAAAGGAGGCTCCGCACTGATTGCACTGGAAAGGGCGTTCTCCTGTGGGGAGAAGGAGAAAATATGTGAGAACAAAAAAATCTTATGCGGTAACAAGAGAAAGATTTCAGTGAGAAAGTTGTTTTCTCACTGCTGCTCTGTGACTTCCACCGGCTGCAGGTTTGATATAACATGAGGCTTTCAGACTAAACCTGCCAGTTTCTTAATGCTTCACTGGCTGGGTCAATTTGATCTGAAAATCTAATTTTTTTTTTCTAAATCAGAATGGCACATCACAATGCAAATTCAAACTCATTTAAATAAAGTGACTGCAACATTTTGTGTTGAAGAGCCACTCTTCCTGATCAGCAGTTTTGGAATAAACCAATATCCAATTTTGCATGTTGTGGCATTTGGTGGGGTTTTTAATGTGGCTTTTTTCAAAGGGTCTTTAAAATATGCCACTGAAGCAGCAAAATAAAAAGGAAACTCATTAAAAATGCATTTCAGGATCACAAGTTCATTTCAGCGTTACATTCTTATATTTAAATGAAAGGCACTTCATTATAACAGTTATAATAACTTCTTTTCATTTACATTTTCCCTGTATTTTCCCTTTCAATTTCTTCTCCATTACCTGTCTGTCCCTAAGCAGCCAAATCAGGAAAGAGACAGAGAAAAGAGAGAAAAAGAGAGAGCAAAATCACAGAAGTTAAGACAGTGCAAAGGAAGCCCTGTACTTCCATGCCACAGTCCCAGCTCTTCTCTAGGTAAGGTATGAACAGAGGAGTTGCACACACAGGCTCTGGTAGTCTAGACTTCGGACAAACACAGGAAAAACTCAGAGACACAGCCTTGATGTGTCTAAATTAGTGCCTGTTATCAAGGAAGAGAATTAGTGCCTTTGCAAAAATTATTATGGCTGTCGTTTGCTTTTTAGTGCTGTTTAAAATCAATGTGCTCATTTATTAATTTGTGGGGTTTTGTTTTGTTTTGTTTTGCTTTTTTTTTTTTTTAATTTAAGATGAATGAGACCTTTTCTGAAATCAGTGGGAAATAAAATATGTTTCCAGTTGTACCTGACAGGAACGGCTTCTGCATGCTTGTTTCCCCATAGCCCTCAACTAAGTCAAGCCTTTGAAATTCATTTGCTGAATTCTGTTTCCCTTAGGCATAAATTTAACCTGCTGCAGTAATTATACTGCATTGACAATATTAGAAACAGCCCAGAGATGACCTGTTCTTAGTTTTGATTTTATTTGCAGAATAATAACACTGTAGTAAAGATTTCAATGCCAAAGTTAAAATATATATATAGAAAAAAGTTAAACAATTTCTTTCTTTTCTTTCACTTAACCACCAGGTATTATTTTGATCACTTAGAACCGATTTTTATATCCATACATGTGCATATATGTGCAGCGTGATCATTTCTGACTCCTGTGTAATGCAGCAGAACAGCGGAAGATCAATTAGACAGCAGCACAGTCCCAAGCCAAAAGTCTGAAAACCCTGCCATCAGGCCTGGTAGCTTTAGCATTCAGCAAACAGTAAAAGGAACCCACTTTATGGCAAGATATTTTAATTGGTCAAACAGTTTCAAGCAGGGCAACACAGTCCCTTGTCAAGTCAAATGAGCTCACTTTCTTTGTCCATCAAATAACTCTATTCATCCAAAGTATCCCCACAACTGGTTCACCTGGGGTGGCCCACAAAAACGCCAGCATGAGCCTTACAGGACTTTGCAATGTACTTCATAAACCATGCACAGTCGTGGTTAGGGGTAAAAGAAAACAGGTAAGGGTCTCCCTGCTCTATGTCTTAATCTTTGGGGCAGTTACTCAGCATGGAAGGTATTCTTCAGAAACAGACTGAGACATTAATGAGGAAGTCAGATCACCATGGGGGACACAAACTCAGAAGAAATAATTAACTCTTATGAAACAGCTTTTCTAGCATTAATTTCTGTTATTTTTACTCAGATGAGCATAAGAGGAGAAAACGAGGATTGTAGAAGTACTCCAGGAATGAAATGCACAGCAATGTAAGAATGAAATGTATCTCCAGCCTACAGCTCTTCCAATTACAGGGATGGAAAAGAAAAGATAGATGGAGCATTTAAAACAAGACTGTTGCATGCCAAGTATTTCTACAAAACTTACAGGGGGCTTAAATGTCAGGGAGCCTACACACATGTTGCTGTAGAAGGGAAACAACAGCACCACTGAAAGACCCTGAAGTTATATGTAGCTTGGCTGGCCCTTGGTGGTCCATGCTGCAACTACTGGGATGGGGAATGCCTGCCTTGCAAGCTCAGTAAAGCTCTCAGACCTGCTAGGATGCTGACAGTCACTGATGGAAGGTTACTGGGAGTGGTGATATCCCCTCTAAAGAAGAATGGGACAGGGTGGAAAGAAAAATTATATAATAACTCTTTTTTTTTTTAAACAGTCAACTTTGTGTGTTATTTTCTTACCAGTTATGAAGAGCACATACCTATCCTGGGCGGATTTTACCATGTGTTGTGTAGCTATGGACAAATACGGGCTCAGGAACAAAAACTGCAACGGGACCTTGAATTGAGTTAACTCAATCAAGCACCATTGCAGAGATTTGCAAGCCATTGTGGGAGCACAGGCCCTGGACCACTTATTCAGTGAAGCATATTTATCATCTTAATTGTAATTTTTCTCATTTCTTAAACACTATGACAAAATAACCTAACACTCAGAGACCTGCATAGCTCTCTAGAACTCTTTTTTAAAAAATGCTCATTCTTTAGTGGGCATTGGTTTTCTAAATAAATTTGAGACATTCACACCCAACTAACAAGACTTAAGTGAGCTAACTGGTAACTTAAGTTAAAGCACTGTACATATAAGGAGGCAATATACATACCTATGTACACACACACACATATATGCACAGAAGTGCACACTGAGCAAATGAAGCCTGAATCTATACCCTGAGGTCTCAGCACCAGTGAGCAGGATTTTCTTTCTCCTTTCTAGATCTCCTTTTTCCTAAACACCAAGCAAGATAGTGGAAAGCTGGAGAAAAGCAACGTACTGAAAGGGAAAGAGAGTGAGAAGAGTTCAGCATCTGTGAGCAGGATTTGCTCCACAGATGGGAGCAACAGGTAAGGGGCTAGGAAACAGTCAGTGCTGTACAGCTCTCTGCAGACAGGAGGGGGCAGAAATATCAGGTGCTGCTCTGCATATCTGCACTTGGCAGGTGTATTCATTAAAAGTAATTATGTCTTTTATCAGGTCAGGCAGTCATTTTATTTTGGTACTTTAGTGTGCCAGAGTTTTGTTCACTTATCAAATATTTATTTAAGAAAACCTCACTGCATATGCAGGTTTTACATGAATTAGCAGCAAAGTAATTCATTTGCAAAGCTTATTCCTTCACCAGGCATGTATTGAAATGGACTTCGACATAGTCAGTTAAATGTCTGTAATAGTATATCCCATTTCTACTTTAATTTTCATAGTGTGGCTGAAAGTAAAAGCAGTCACTACTGTTTCCCTGTGATGTCCCTTAATTTTAACTACCAGCTCTGAACTTCCACTCCCTTGCCAGCCCCTGAAAAACCACCTGAGGTCACTCAAAGAGACTGCTCAGCAGAGGAGCTGAGGATGAGGTGGGAGGGAAAGCAAACGCATTCTCTCCATGGAAGGACCCAGGCACAAAACTTCACACCCTTTAGTTTTACCAAGTGTAAAAAAGGGGGCCCTCCTGAGCAAAGTGGGGATGTTTCCACCGTAGGCTTGAACTACATTCTCATATTAAAAAGAGGGTCTTGTTGGCAAGGGAAGGGCTCTGCAAAGTGTGAAGAAGTCTTGGAGTAGCTTCAGGGTGCTACTTCACTTCAGTAGTGCCCTGAGCACCCATGGCAGGCACATGGAACCCTCTGCCAGGCAAGGAGTTTGGGCAGTTGACTTTCCATGCCAGGGAAACAACCTGGCACCCAGTGAGGCAGCCCCTGGGGATGCTGTCACAAGGACCAGGCAGCCCAGTTCATCTGGAGACAGCCTGCTGGCTACCAACAAGTGCACTGAAAGCAAAGGCAGTTCTGCCCACTGCCTCCCCAAAGTCAGGTGTATCCTTACACAGGCCATTCAGCCCTGGTGCAAATGCTGCCATGGACCTCAGGACACAAAACAGCTCTTCTGAAGCAGCAATAGTAGGTTACTTTTTAAATAAAAAAGCAGTCTGCTTAAACAAGCACAAAGACTTCTACCTTTACATTTTAAGTTGCAACATATTGTTTCAACTACTACAGCATTCTCTTCAAAGCCTCATGTACATGTCATTTTCATACACATTTTATCACCTTTTAAATGATATTAACATTCAATTAAAAAAAAAAGGAAACAAGCAACAAGCACTTTATTTCATCTAGGAAGTAGATAAAATAACAGTTCTCTTCAGAGAACTGGTTGTGGCTTTTCCAATAAAGATAATTTGCTCTTCCCTGACAGAGGGATTTATCATATGGAATTGAAGAGTACTTTGAAGTAGGCAATGTAACCCACATTACACTAACAGATCACACCCTTCCACAGCTTGAACAGGCACAGTTACAATGAAGGGAGGGAGGGGTTGGACAACACTAGGGGTCTTTTCATGGATCCTCCACATGAAACTCTGTAATCACTTTGCTAATCTCACTCTTTAGTAATTCTGGGAAAGTTGGTTAAGCATGACTGTGGGTACGTGGAGGAAGAAAGTACCTATGTGCTCACTGTCACAACTATTTCAGTGAAATCTAACTCGCAGATAGGTTGTTCTTACCTTAAAAATATTTTTAAATCCCCTCTCATTTGAATATTTTGGCAAAAAATGCCAAATATTCTATTTTCAAAGTAACTTGTGTGGCACAACAGTACAGTTCAGCTCTTCTCCTTTGACTATGGATGGTATTAGAGTTAAGATTGAAAGTCTGATTTTTAGACAGCTTAGATCAGGCAAGGTGAGACTCACCCGGGTCTTTACTTCTTCATTTGTTTCAGCCTCTTCATTTTTGGCACTCTTTGAGACTATTCAGAATTAGAAAATTGAGGCAAGATTCACAGCACTGTATAATGAAAAGCCATTCCTATGGAGCACAACACCTTTACATGTCTCTTTTAGCGTCTCAGTGGAAATCCTTTAGAGCGGATTTGACCAGTGAAAATACTTGTTTTTACTTCATGAAACACTGGATGTAAAATTAAACCCTTTTTTACTAAGACTGCCACCACAGTTCTCTTAACATGTATTTTGCTAATCACTTTCATAATCACTGATCCATAATGAGCTTTGTTGGAAACATTACAATTGGGTCAATTTCAGAGATAGCAACACATTGTTTTTTCTTCAGCAATTCTTAGAAATTTCTTTGAAATTAAACACAGCTTATAGAATTTATTTACATTCTTTTTCCTTTAAATTGATTTTTATGTAACTTCAAACAAACAGCACAATTTCTAGCCCAATGATAGACTTCCATGAAGTCTTAGTTCCTGGTGTCCAAAACCATGTACCAAAATAACTGAGTTCCAAATGCTCACAAATGCTGCATGATACAGAAAATAAGTTTTTGTTACTAATATGTGGCCAATTTTGTCAACTAAAGAAAAAACTATCAGGCCTTACCAGTGTGGCTTCGTTTGTGAACCATGAGCACATTGGGACCGATGCAAACTATCCCACAGATATCACATTTTAGCTTTCCGTTAGGAAGTCGTATGCCTCCAACTCCTGACATAGCCTTGCTGCCTGGGCCATTGTGTGAGCCATTCATTTTCTCTCCTGTGGTATCAAGCATTCGTAAATCCTCTGCACATTCTTCCCCATTCATTTCACAGGCACGCCCATTCTCTTCATCACTATGAGTCTCTATTTTAATATTACCAGCTGAAAAAAAACAATACAGGATGCCTTTCAGTTTTGTTGCAGATCAAATATTGTGGCAAATAAACAATCACATGAAAGGAGTTAACTTCTAAACAGCATGTACAATACATCTAAACAACAAAAGCTGTGAACACCCATACAATTCTACGGGCAATGCAATGAGTTTGTAACACATGGATCAATGAACAGCATTCAGGGACCTGGGAACCCAAACAACACTACAAGTCTGTCTCTAGGTCACTGAGATTTTTGCGTTTATAGCTTTCATTTTGCCAATTCAAGCTAATTGGAATGATACTTAAAATGAATCCACTTCACAGGGGTTTGTCAGAAACAATTGTGAAAGTAAGTAATCAAAGACAATGGATGAAAATGAACAGAAAATGCAACATTCTTCACTTGGCAAGAAGATCCGAAGTGCTGTACTGAATCCAAATATTTGGGTTTCTATGGGGTAAGCAAAGACAATGGGAAAACAAAGAGTATAAACACTGATAAAGAAACCAGGATAGGGAAGTATGGAAGAAAGAATTTAAGAGCAAGAACTAGCTTTACAGGAAATTAGAGGTGTGATAATTGTATTTTAGGACAGAAGGATTAGGACTGCTGAATAACCAGAATGGATTTCCACAGCCATGAGCTACTATTAAAAACCAGTCAAATAAAAAATATGTGGGTGGGAAACCTGTTTTGAGTTTACTGGATAAATCCTTTGTGTTATAATCCTGTAGGTGACAATTGCTTGCAGCCAGAAGAAGAATCTGGGTATAGATTTGTCATAGCCTCACAACATGTGATAACACAGAGGTTAGTAAATTTCATCTGATATGAACACATCAAATTTGAACATTAAGGGAAAGGGCCAAGGTTCAGGCCAGTTCATGCCAGTATTCATTCCTCTGCTCTCCATGGTTCTGTATAATATTTTATGTAGGAAAAAATAGCAATCTTTGCTGTTATTTCTGTCTTTTCTGATCTGATGATTCTGGTGAAAGAATATTTTTTCATTAGGCTGAAAAAGATCATTTCATTGTCCAAAATCTTACTTTCCATCAGTAAAAAAACTCTTCCTTCATCCCACTCCACCCCAAAAAGGAAAGCCATTACTTTAGTGGCTAGCTGCTCTGTTTCATCCAATAAAGTCCAGGTCTTTTCCTTGCGTGGAACAGCAGTTTCATGGTAGCCTCATTCAAAAATGGTGATGTAAAAATGACATAATAAATTATGGGCAATCATTAACTCAGAAGATGAAAGACCTTGTTATTCGCTTGAAATGGAGATGTTTGACAAATTCTTCTCTGATATACCCTGCAACCTCCCAGTTGTCCCAGGAGGACTGCATGGATGTGACTGACCAGAGTATCTGACCCAAAATCCTACTGGTAAGCAGAAGTCTAAAGGTGGTTACATTTCTGAATACTGCTTGACTGGACACCTTTTAAAAAGTCTATCAATCTAGGCATTTTAATGATTTTTCAAACAGCACTTTTAATAGAAATCATATGCAAAACAGAATAAGCACATATCATAAAGAGTAGTTTTTCCAAAAAAAGGGGAATAATTTAATGATATGAAAATAAAAAAAAAAAATCAATGACCAAGCAATGATTTACAAAGACGGCATGAATGGCTAAACACAAGTGAAGTCTGCAAATTTTGTGGACTACAACCCTGAAATGTTGTTTCACCACAGCAAACAGAAACAATAGAATAATTTGGCTTGAGCATATGACAAGATTTTCCATAATTTACACAACATTTTTTCCTAATAGTAGTAATAATAATACTAAAAATAATAATAAATGTATATATTTATGCAAAACAATTATAGGCTCCTTGCCTGACAGAGATTTGGAGAAGTTCGCTTTTGAAATAGATTTTCTGTTAAGTTAAAACAAAATACAAGTGAACAAAGCAGAAAGATCAGACTACTTAGGGTTTTGGTGCAAGCAGAAAAATGTACATTATTCAGAAGTGAAATGACACAAACAAAAGTCATAAAAATAGGAACTAGATGGAAATGCTCTGTAGTGAGCTGAGTTTGCAGTATACTTACTGGAAAAAGATTTGGGAATTATTGCATGAAAGTCCCTAAAGCCTTCCGCCCCGTATGCAGCTGCAATAAAGAAGGCAAACAAGATGCTGGTTTGTGCTAGCAACAAAAATAAAAGATGGCATTATTGCTATAAGATAAATACCTAGGAGAAAGACAAAACTATCATCACAGAAGCAACGCAAGTATTTCAGGATCAAGGAGGAACAGCAGCAGGACAGCTGGCAGGGGAATCCTGACTAGTCTAGAACTACTCCCATTTGTGAAAATGCCCTTTTCTTCCAAAGCAGCCAACAAATTTTATCATGTTTTGTGAACACGTCTCTTGGGTATTCCCCTTGCTTGCACATTAATTCCTCCTGAAGTCAAGAGAAACTTTTGCTAATATGTCTCAAAAGGGTCAACGCAGGTCCCTACAGTGCAGCTTCCTCAGAATTTATTTTTTGCCAATATGCCCTCTTTCTGCGCCAGAGATCTCTTCCTTATGCATCCTTGTTTCTAGTTTCTGCAGTTATAAAAAGTGAAATTATGTTATTTTCTTCCCACGCCTGCTGGTCTTATGCAATGGAAGAAAAGGGAGTTCAATTTTACATATATATACACATATTTTTCTGTATATTGGCATATTTTTGTTTGTAGTTCTAATGCTTACCCTCACAATGTATCTACAAAAATGTAGTGGCACAAACATACTATACCCTGCATATTATGAGAAGCCGCGTACAAATTAATATGCCATTGGGCACACTGATACAGGTAATGATGGAGCTCATTACTTGACATAAGCAATGATAGGGATATTGATCCAGTCAATCTTCACTAAAGCTCTCTGCAGCTATGCCCCTGCTGCAGCCCTATTGCTCAATGAATGTTCCCACCGGGATGAGGCTGAGTATCCAGGATGCCCTCACAAGTGCATCCATTTGGCAGCACAGCTCATGGCAGGGGCTCGGTTCAGGTGTAGAGTTCACTCTGCCAGTGAGAGAGGATGGACAGTGAGACCACCCAACACACCCTGGGTCCTCACAGAAATTTTATACAGCTAATTAACAAGTAAAGCATCTCCATGTTCAAATTTAGCACTTCTTGCAAACCTGTCTGCAGTATGAAAACTTGTGGAAAGAGCCCCACCAATGCAGGAGACACAAGAGGAGAGAGAAATCACTCCAGTAGAAATACTAAGGACTTTTATTAATTCTGAATGGGAAGGCATGGTGTAATTTTTTTTTTTGGTGGGGATTTATACTGAGGAAAAAAACAACAGTTTTTTTCTACTTCTTTTGTGAGGGATTCCTAGCCCTCCCTTGCTATAGTGGGAAGGCACAAAGATGTGACAAATATCTGTGAATCATATTTTTCAGATGCACTGATCAAGAACATACTCAGCATTTGTACAGGTTTCTCAAACAGTTACTCAATATAGTCTTTGTAGAAATGGTTTCTTGGCACATCTACATCTATGTACACACACACAAAGACATTAAGTAGCTCTACAATAAGTCATGGTAATAATTTCTCATTGGCTCTTCTAACACCATTAAGAAATTACTCATTAATTAATTTACTTTAATTTGGTTGGAAGTGACCTTAAAAGGCTCTGGATTTTACTATCTTTGTACACACTATTGGAATTCAGGGGAAATTAATACAAATCCATTTTTCTGTGCAAGGAGTGTGGAGTGCTTTGGTGACACTGAACTGACAGCTCTCCCCCACTCCCTTTTCACCTACCCAAAAGCAGGGCACTGAGTGGATCTCACGCTCTCTGATGTTTACTGGAAACTTCACTTAGAATTTTCTGAAGAGCATTTTAAATTTATGTTAAAAAGACTGTTCTATATTCTATGGCTAGAAGTGGTTTATGCAAGTCTTAAGAAAAAAAAATGTGATATGTCAAAGGGGCGAGGGGGGATGATATAATTTATCACTGAAGAGCAGCATAGCTGGCTTCACACCAGGCTCAGGCTAGGACAATGAGGAAGGCAGGATGATATGAGAGGAGACAGAGTCACACTTCCCTGGAAAGAGTCGAGCAATGTGGAGAGGGAAGGGAGGTGTTTTGCAATGAGTGAAAGAGTCAATAGTGAGGAGAAAGGAGAAATCAAACAGACCTCCTGGGAAACTGGACGTAGAGGGTGGCTTTCGAAGGACAGAGAAATAGGCAGCTGGAAAAAAGAGGCATGTGAAGTATTAGTAATTTGTTTTCAATCCATTGCCAATTTACCTTCTTCTCTAGCTACGGGACTCCCTCCCAGATGTAAAATCGTTACAGTTTTGTGAGACTTTGCTATGAGCATAGGACTAAGTATCTGAGCAAAAATTCCATTTGGAAGGGGCTATTCACCTCCCAGGTCATATTCTTCTCCAGTGGGATTTTCAAAGAGAAAAAAGCATAAGACCTGGCTATCAAAGAAATGTAGAGAGTAACAGAAAGAGAAATCACACTGAAGCATCTGTGCCATTTAAATAATAGAGAGTTGCCTTACTCTCTTTGATTTTTAATAGGATTTGACCCTCTATCCTAGTAGGTACTTAACTGTATCTTGCAGCATACACCTGCCTTTAAGAACTTATCATTTAGACTTCCTTTTAAAATAACCCTGATAATCCAATTTTGGCTCTATGCAATGTCTTGTTTGTACTTTGCAAACAACAGGAGAGAAAGATCTCTCTTGAAGTTGCTGCAAATAGTTGGGGTACATGCAATGTTTTGTTTGAATGGCTCACTGGATATTCCAAGACAAGTCAGAAGTAATTTGTTGATGTCAGTTCCTTTTTAAATGCTAGCTTTAAAGTCCAGCAAGAGTTCTCATGAAGGCACTGTAACTATTCACGCAGCAATCACACCTGACTGATTTGAATAGTATATTATCACTGTTACAGTGAGAAAAAAAACTCTTTAACACCATCCTTTCTAGCAAATGACAGAAAATGTTGCTAAAAAGACACCATAAGCTGAAAAAAAGCTTATCAGGCCAAAATAAATTACCTCAGCATGCCAACATGTGACGACAAATGCAGAGAGGTTCTCTTCTTGTTTACATAGGTACAAAACTCAGAAAACAGAATATTGCCAGCAATTCCACCTTTTATTTCTGATATAAGACATTAACAACTATTCTGTTTTGCTACAGTGTACTAAAAGTCTAGCACTTGGTTATGACCTGCAATCCAAGCCTTCCCTCTTCCTTTTTACATCATGGTCATTTACTGTGGTATCAGCTCTGTGTTATCACCACACAAGAGTGCTGCAGGTGGAGGACGCCATTTGCAGAAATGCAAGTTGTTTGTCCACAGAATATTTAAGGAGTTATTATTCACTGACCAGACTTGACAACAACAAACCCAATTCTTTGACTTAAATTATGTTTCCATTAATAGTATCTTTCCCTTATGAACTTCTGAAGTGACATGAAGAATCATGTGGGTGTGAAAAAGGACAACAAAAGATCTGCACAATTAGCTATGCAGTGGCTTCAGCCCTTCTTCAGTATAATTCAGAAGGCACAACAAGACATAGATGAGACTGACCAAACTAACTGGTTATTTAGCTACAGAAAAAGCAGATGCACCCAAGTGCTCTTAAAAATTACATTTTTGCTCTCTCTTTTCTACAAATAGCACTGCATTGCCCTAATAATCAAGCATTTGCGGTGTCTCTGTGTGTAAAATGCTGAAAGATAAAGACATTTTTAAAAGGTAACAAAAACAACAGGAAGAAGAGTAGTAGCAGGAACTGCTGGGACACACCTGCACGTAGAGCAGACTGGCGCTGAGGGATAAGGAGATCCTCCCTGCAGGGTCCCTGCTTCTTCCTTTGACTCCAAGTGCCAATCAGCTCCTGGCAGACAATTTCTTCCCTACTCTAATTTTGGCTTTCAATCAAATGCATATTATTCCAGAAACACAGGCATCCAGAGATAAGCTATCTCCCATGGGACAACTGGTGTGAGGAGCTCCACCCATGCCATCACCCAGGACTGCTATTTCTCCCCACTGCTGCCTGGGGGAGGTGCCCACCCAGTGTGCCAGCGCTAGGACCTCTATGTATGTACAGATCCTCCTCAACAGTAAGGAGCAGGGAACTGTGCTTCACTGCATTGCAAAGCACATCATGTTTTTTTCCAGGGACTCCAATGACATCAAACTGTTCAGAAAGCAAAAAAGTGAACAAAACAACGAAAAAAGTATGTCCTCACTAGGTAAAAAAGTGGCTTTTCCTCCATTGTGCAGACTCCCAGTAGCCTCCCGTTAGTTACCTGCAGGAGTCCTCTAAAGGACCAGTAAAGACAGAATGGTTAAAGAGAGATTCAAGTAATGCCCACAAATATATTTACACACTTGAAGCTAAGTGCCTTACATATATCTTGCTAAATTTTTGTTTCAGCAGGAAGCGATCTGTAACCAAGCCAAGGGGCTGATCTAGTTCATATTACTTGTCTTTGTTGAGCTATTTGGTGGTACGTTTTGTATCAGATTAAAGTTGTTTTTCCAAAGGACTGTTAACTACCTGGCTGTTTGATGTTTCTCATCTGAACTACAAGTAAAACTAAGTTTTAAAGGCAAGAGAAAGAGCATTATCAAGAAATGCCATGTTAAACCTGTTTCCCAAGTTCCACATATATGTATAACCCATGGTTCCTCTACTGGAAGTTCTCTGCATGTTTTACTGGCTGCATGATGGAGAAGCTAAGGGAACTGCTGCAGGCTTGCTAGTAACAAACTTTATTGACATTTTTCTGCTTTGAGAAGCTGGGAAGATTTTCTCACTTGAGAGAAAGATTTGCTGGCAAATGATGGTAAGAACAGTGCTTCTCATCCTCAAAATCTTTGTCTTTTCTGCTTCTATGAGATTTTTTTAACATGGGCATTAAAGGAAAAGGAAGCAACAAAAGGGCCTTTATCAGGAAATTTTTAAAAAGCAAAGTAACCCTAAGTAACAAACCACAACAATGAGGTAAAAACACTACCACATATGAAAACATTCTCAGCTCACACAGTTATATCTGTGTGAATACACATGGCTTTACATGCTGAGACTGGAATCTCTGAAGCTGCATTCTCCAGAAACACTACAGGTACAAACCTTATGGCTTATGCTCTTTCCCACAAAACAGTTACCGAAGAACAGCAGATCCTCAGATATATGATATTCTAACATTTATAAGGGATGTCCCTTCTCTAATCCTTCCACAAAGCGTGCTTTAGTGAAATTCATGGGTGTTAACCGGTTCTCAGCTAATGAAACAAAATTCTATCTAAAGGCAGTTGCACATGGCAGCTGCAAGAACATGGGGGAAGTGTGTGCACCTGGAAAAATTTTGGAGAAGAAGAATGACTATGTTGAGATTCAATAGGCAGACCAAAGAAGCTCCTCAGAGATGGGAGAAACACCAGGTTTTCCATGAAGCCATGGATTGATATGAAAATACCTAAACAAGGGATTTTTAAGACCTAAACAAGGTCTTAAAAATGCAGAAACATGACTAAAAAACAGCGACACAGTTACAGTGATCAGTTAGGAATAAATGATGTGAGCTCTAGTTAGAGGGGGAATTTTAAGCTTGCGTGATCAGGAGAAAAAGCCTGTGAAACCTGAACCTGCAGAGATGGTATTGGTCAGGCCTGTACCATCTAAAGGCAACAGTTGTTGAATACTGTTGTCTTGGGTCTTCGAACACAACACTAAGAGAAAAACCTAGATTCCACTAGCTTTCTGCAAAAGCTGACACAAAAATAAGGAGAGATTCTTAAAAAAAAGAGCTCAATTTCTCAGAAAGATGTAGAGAACAATATGACAGAAGTTCAGGCTGAAGGATTTTCTATATATAAAAGATATTATTTCAGGAACAGCATCCTACCTGAACTTCCTAGGTCTGCTCTGCAAGCACACCTCAGCTGTGTTTTGAAACTACTGACTTTAGGAGTCCCTATTCCTATCCTGAAGTGTTTATGCAAAACCAGAAAGGGACTATGCTCCTGAAGAGAACTCTAAGCTGAAGTTTAGTTGAGTTTCTGCTGCGGGTATCATGATGCCTCCAGAGGAGAAAGGCCAACACGGCAATCCTCTCAGGTGCAGCTTCCTCAACACTGAGGAATTCCTCAGCAATGCCTAAGGCTGATGAGTGTAAATGGTATTTTAAAATTATTTTCTCTCTCTATCGTATGAGCAATCTGACATTTGAGACTCACTAGAAACACAGTCAAGATCACAATTTTCAGATAGTCACAATCACCATGCTAGGGATCACTATCTTACATCAAAATGCACCTGTTTTCTTAACATACATTCGTCCATCAAAGCATTTATTTCTGGATGAGGTATAGAACAAAATAACCTAATACAGTCTAATTAGTGGTCAAAAACTGCTTAACTTTTTCTAAACTCTTATCCTCATTACAATATGCTACCAATTACTTTAACATTTGCCTATCAACAAAAGGTTTTTACTAAACCAACTAATATTTTGAGGTTCTCCAACTTCAGATGCTAATGAAATTAGATTATAAAAAAAAAACAGATCATCCCAGAAAATGCTGATCACTGAGAAATCAGACCACTCAAGCTCCATATCTGAATCTTGGACATCCAGTCACCTCGGGAGAGCTCTCTGTTTAGCATGCATGTACCGGCAGGCATTTGTTAGCTCCTCACAAACTCTGTAAGTTCATCAGTAGAGAAGCAGTTAACAAAAAGGACATGTACTGCCATATTCTGATTTCAAATCTTAAGAGATGGTTCAGCTATTGCTTTCCAATCTGAAGCAGAGGAAGACTATGAAACCCTTGGTCCACTGCAGCACACCACACACTGGAAGCAACTGTGTGGCAGTGGAGAGCCATTTTGGAGTATCTAAATTATCTGTGAGCTTAAGTCTCCTTGACTTTTATTACTCAGATTTTTAAGACAACCTGAGCTTCTCAGAGGGAGGGATGGAGGGAGGAGTGGAGAAGCAGCAAACCTGCACTGAGAATGCTGTTCAATTTCAGTCCAATTGCAGCCATAGCTGAGAAACATCACAGCTTCCCCCGTGTCCAGCTTAACAGGAAACCTTTATCTACTGTTCCTCTAACTCCTTCCACAAACACACAGCAGTCTGGACTTATTACCCATTTCCTCCCAACCCACAGTTATTTATCTCCTTAGCATCTGTCATAGCCTAGAAGTTTGGAGGTACTCCTACAGCAGTTGATATGATGCATATTTAAATAAATCAACGTGAAAGGCTTGTAGGAGCCCTCAGACATTAAAAAAAAAAAAAAGAGGAGAGGAGAGGAGGGGAGGG